>VYZS01024086.1:14449-24878 GCA_013400695.1 Neodrepanis coruscans
CAGGGCACAGGCGCCTGAAAATACACGCACAGACAGGGTTATACATGCACACGTTTTTGGAGAGGATGCGGTGCGTCCCATAATGTTGGCTCTGTCCTGCTTGCAGGCCTCAGCACAATAGTCCCCTCTTGCTGTTTCTCCCATTTTGTCTATATTCCTATTTTTACCTTTTCTTTTCACGTTTGGTTATAATTTCCAACCATTTTCACTTCTCAGTGCTCTCTGTCGGGTTGTACCTGCTATTTAGGCCTTTTTGTTGATCTGAAGGTTAAATTAGGTAGAATACTTTAATTAAGTACCTAGTAATACCCTCCCATCTCAGAGAAAAAAATCAGATGTTAGCTGATCAGGGCCATACCTAATGGCACTTAAAATTATATGAAGTGTTGGTGTTTCAAAACTTACTATTTTCATTAAGGTTCATTTTTGAATGCTGAGACTGAAAAGAAATTACTTGGTGTCCTTCTTTTCCTGAAGTCTGTAATGAAACTTACATTGAGAAGACATCAGAAAACAAAACTTTCTCAGACAACTCAAAGCAGCACATGCACTCGGTCTGGCCAGAGCTGTGCACTCCTTTATCTCAGCGAGTCCATGACAGAGCTGCTCCTATTGGCACCTTCCTCAGCAAGAACTTAGGTCACCTGAACTGCATCCTGCTTGAATGAATTGAGCATATGTGATTCCTCATTGCAAGGATGTATGAAACAAATATCCCCAAATATTGTGTTTAGTATTTGTAAATCTCAGCTGTCCTAGATAGGTTTTTTTTTATTTTTAATTGCTCACTGGTTCATACACACAACATATCTGTTACATCTTACCAAACTATTGGTGTTTAGAGACTTCAAAGTCTTCCATTCACTGAATTTATGAACCTTTTACTTATCTTTTCCTCTCCAATGGATCTGCAATCCATTTGAATCCATACTAGTCACATATACTTTAAAAATATTGTATATGTAGTTAGTGTTTGTGTAATCAGGTAGACATGTGTGTTCCATTCTACACATTTGCATGGTCCTTTTTCTTTTAGCATAAGTTCATTACATAGCTCAGATCCCCCAGTTTACACAAGCATATGTTGGAAAGACTCCACACTTAAGGAGACACTGCACTGAGTGCTGTACCTTCCAGGTGATGCCAGGCTTGGCACAGAGATACGCAGTGGAAGAAGAGTGGCTTAATCCTTGTGTCATAAGCATCCTTGGTGCATTGCAAGGCAGAGATCCAGCACTTTGTACCACAGGGTGTGTAGTCCTCATAACTTCTGAGGAAGGCTTCTGTTTGAAAGCTTAAATGTGTTTTGAGAGACTTATGTTTAAAAAAAAAAAAGAACTCGGGGCAGCTAAAATGGATTAATTATCCTGTTACTCTGTGAGACTTCAAGGAGTTTTTGTCTTCTTGAGTTGAACGGTTGCTGTTAAACCCAGGTGAATTTCTATTTTTATTGAGGTCAGCAGCAAAATGTAAGTAGTGTTTTGTACTCTTAACAGCAGCATCTGAGCTTAGGTTCTACAAGCACACAGATGAATAACTTTGCCACAGAAAGCTTCTGGGCCTGAAGTTATTCACATGTGCTTGCAGGCATGGGCCTTGATTTGTGTTCTAACTTCCTCACTGATGCATCTCAGTAACGTTTGCCTTTTTCACCTCAGCCAAACAATGGACTGGTGAGTTGAATGCTTTTTCTAAAATCCCTTCAGTACCTTTTCCTTGCCGGTATCCTGCATGACCGCTTCCTTTAATTTTTTAATTATACCCTTTGGGCATATGAGTCTTCGGGATTGAATGTAATTAGTCTTCGCTTGCAAGGTTTTAAGTGTTGACATTTTGAGCAGACTAGGAATTCAGTCAGAAGGAAAACACAGATGGGATACTGTACAGGCTGCATAGTTAAGCACTCAGGTATCAAGAAGTGGGCATTACAGTCCCATTTAATTTTCTTTGTTGTATATTGCTCAATGTTTTGCAACTTACACAACATTTTAAACAAACGTTGTATTTTGGGCATCAGTCTCTTTTCTTAAACTTTGAAAACATTTTCTGAAAGTGTTTTGGGAAAACTCTGCTGTAAATTGTATTCACACAAATGGTCAGTAAAAACCACAGGTGAGATTTTCCAGTAGATTTTTACCCTGTTGGTAACTAAATTACCATCCTATGTACTGGCTTCTTTTTCTGCATTGTGCAAAGAAACAAGATATGTGGAACATCTTTATGGCAGTGCACATACAAAGCACTAATGTTGTATATAGTGTGTCGTGCTTATTTCTTGATTTTGAGTGTTTAACAATGCAATCACAATGTTGTTTTTCTGCCCTTTAGCCAGATGGTTCTAACCAAAAGTTACATAGTCTAGCTAATGCCCCTTGCCATTCACCTGCTGTGTGTTTTACAACAAAATTAAATGTTTGTGTTGAGTGAATGTCAGTTACCCTTGATCCCTATACTGCTACACAGTTCTGGGCATAGCTGTTGTCTCATGCATGTACAAAGTATGACTTGCTTGCTTTTTGGAGTCCTACTACTTGGTAAAATACAAACATATTTTCAATAGGAAGTTGTAAGGTACTTCTCTGTGAGACTTGTTTCTGTAGCTGATTTTGCCTTTGCTGTTGGGCTACTTTACCTGTTCAACTTAAGTTCAGAAACTGATATTTATAGTGAGACCTAATACATATATAATATTTTAAACTTCATATCTCATGACCACTAAGTTATATTCAAAAAAGCTAAAAATTGCATTAATGGAAATCTCAAATGATTTTGTTAGATAAATCAAAGCCTAGAAAAATGTGAAAACAGTGGGTTTAGAGTGGAAGCACTTGAAGACCATTAAACTCCATCTCTTCTATGGGTAGTGTGTGAATAAATTTCAGTACTTGCACTGAACTGCATAATAATGACACAGGAGTTGATATTTAAATACTGTGGAATATATCTGTGCTTGTAATGTAATTGGGTGTTTTGTGTGCATGTGTGAACTTTTATCCATTGAACACATACTGGTTGCCTGTATTACCCAGAATATATAAGTTATTTTAAAATTTTTGTCTTATGCATAACGTGAACACAAATACTGCATGCTAAAAAAGCTTACTGTAAAATGATTGTTCAAGTCAAGGCATCAACCTTCCATCAGTAGCTGGTGGGACTTGCATGGTTCATTTTAAGTGCATGTGTAAGTCTTCTGTAGAGCAAGACTGTCTGGAATATGTCAATAATGTAACACAAAGAGATTTGTTGCTGACTTCTGTGACTATTTAGGATAGTTCTAATGCAAGGTAAAGAAAATTTGTTTTGCGGTTTTCATGTGTTTAACAGGTTTTTTAAATTCTCTTTCCTCTTGTGTATTTCTGGAACTGTTTGGTGTGGAAGCTGCATCAGTGGAGTTACATGTTCTTTCTGGTTACTGCCATATTTACCTATAAAATCCTAAACCTTGTCATATAAAAACTAATTAGTCCCCAGTCGCAGGCTCCTTGTGTGTTTTGGCGTTAATCATAGTCAGGCATTTCCCACTGAACATCCCGGTCCTGCAAAATGCATCACTTTGGCTGAATTAATTGGAGTTGTTGCAGGCCCGGAGTGTTTGAGCCTTTTTGTCTGCAGGAATGATCCGGTGCCTGCACTGGGTGATGTGAATTAGTGAGGTTTGGATAAGCAATGGCTGAACTGCAGACACCATGGCAACGCAATTCCAAACAAATACGATTCCAGTCAATGCCAAAACTATTAGATGCTGGTGCAGCCACGCCAGCTTGGTTATTTTGCTGTTGTGCACACCCAGTGTGTCCCTTCGTGCATCACACAGCTCCATTGTGCCTCTGTTCTGCTCCTCTCCCCTGTGATAGCAGTGGTGTGGGATGTGCCTGGGAGCTGACTGCACTCTTTTTGCCCTTGAGGATGCAATTTTTCCTTTCCTCCATCAAAATGGAAGAGAAGATTTGCATTGCATGTGGATATGTTGGGCCCTCAGAGAGGAAGAGGTGAGGGATTCTAGCGTGGGCTACATGGGCTACTGTGTCCATGAAAGGAGTGGAGTCCCTTGTGGACAGGCTCCAGCCGCTCTGTGAGATCGGTATTGGAGAGGAAAGTGGTTGGTGAGTAAAGAGAGGTCGAGCACCACTGAGTTTGTGTACTGTACACTGAATAGTGCCATGGCACTTAATGGTACCATGGTCATTTTTCTGGATGTGATAGCAGTGTGTAATATCCGTGTAGAAAATCCTGTTGCTGATCTGTACAGGTTCAGTAGTGCTTGATGATGTGTAGTTGTATTTTGGAACTGTGCAGAGGTATGTAAATTCTTAAACACCATATGTATCATGAGACTCTTCTTTCCACTTTTCTCCCTCAGAAAAAAACACGTATTTATGCTGCTTATGACTTATTACTGAATCTTGATTTCTTAAGAGACCAGAATTTGCCTGATGGAGGAATATTGAATTTGTATGAGTGCTGATAACTTCAAACCTTTTTTAAGTACAAAGTAGCCTAAATGATGACTGCAGCTGAAACAGAGGAGAAACTAAATAATTTGCTCCCCTTCACTGTCCTTCCTGTCATTTTTTTATGTGTTAAGTTTCATTTGGTTTCTTTTACTCCACAAGTCTTTGCTTGTGACATTTACCCTTTGCAGGACTGCTTGAGTCTCACAATGCACACAGTGAGTTGCAGGGCCCACTGACAGGAATAATCCCTGGAAAAGCGCTCATGGAGAGAGTTTGCTGTGGAAAAGGTCCATACAGCTCTCTTCTGCAGTGGACAGGAGTTACCCTGAAAAGGAGCTTTATTACACTGGGGTTTTTGTTTCAATTGAGTTTACCTGGGTTTTTTTTTTGTACTATTTCCTCTGTGCCCCTACCTTTCTTTATAAGAGCAAGGTGGGAGTGAGAGGAGGTGGTGGAAGAGGTTGCTGTACGTCTTCGGTGTGTTAGAGAGGGACTAGTGACATCACATGTTGCAACTACGGGTGGTTTTAACTAGTTTTTGAAACTTGCTCTCTTCCATTATGGTATCCCTATAAGAAGAATTGCAGGGTGACTTTACTTCATGTACAGTCTAGGAGGGTGCTGCTGGACCCAGCAGTTATGTCTCTTCTCTTGTGATGCCTGCTGCAAAGTCTTTAAAGTTACCTGGATCTTATTGTGACAGGAAATGAATTCCTCTCTCTTTGCTCTTCCAAGAGTGCTTCAAACAATATGTTAAAGGCACTTCTCCTGAAGCCGTAATGTACAAAGCTTACAGCTCTGAATCATAACAATGTGTCTTCTGACCAGCTTGTTTAGGCCAATATCTATTTTATTTACCTGTGTTGCCCAAGGAGTATGACAAGGAGGTATGTGATACTGTATTTCCTGGAAAATGGCATGAATGTGCTGCTGAATTTTAGCTTCATTTTTGCTTTTGATCTATGGAATTGCCACTGCTTTGGCTGTAGAATGGCTTTACCATATTGAATAGAGCCTGTATGTTTGTATGGTGCCAAGCCTAAACTTGCTTAAGGCTTCTGGGCACTACTTGACTCTGCTAATAATACTGTTTTGCTTCAGCTACAGCACAATCTTCAGAAACAGAGCAACTGATATTTTATGGTGCTAGGTAACTGTGGCTAGTAAAATGTGAGGTTGCATATTTTCTGGTGTATTCTCTTTCTGAAAGATATTTGTATCTCAGTCATTTTCAGGGAGCCAAAGAGGTCCTTATAAAAATACTCTGTATTCAGTTGCTTTGGAGTAAAGCAATTTCATCTGAAGCAGTGTGAAAACACTTAAAGGAACACTGTAAATGCATTTTTCATAAATTTTAAAAATGATATCATGCTATTTACAAGATCTTAGAAACATGCAATTGCAATTATATTCTTTACCAAAAATGTTACTTGACCTGCACAAAATGCAGTATGTTAAAGGATGAAATTGCTCATAAGGAATGGGTTGTTGGCATTTTTCTTTTTCTCTGAGAAGGAAGGAGATGTTTGAGAGAGAAGAGAGTGGGGAAATGAGTGCAGGTACACCAAACTATGTGCATTTAGAGAGGAAACAGAAGAAATACAGCTTGTCACAGGGCATTCCTTTTGTTGGGTACTTGTGAGGTCCCTAATGCCTCGACAGGCTGCAAGAAGTGTTTTTATGCTGACTAATAAGGTCACTCTTTGGGGCTTCTTGGAGATCTGCTTTACACTCTGACTTACTCTGGGCCATGTGAAAACCAGAACCTGCAATTTAGGCATAGGTGACTTTTCGGTGTTCTTTAGATTAACATCTCCATGCCTAACATTTTTATCCCCTTGACTTTGGAAGTAGAATTAGGAAACCTACGTGAGGTGTCAGGAATAGGTAGCATAAGAGCCAATGTGCTGTTAGGGAGCATCTAAGGCAACCAGTGGGAAATGAAAATACAGGAATGTCCCAGGAGGATCTTGAAACAGCAAGGTTTGCACCTCTGTTTCGGGCAAAGCTGCTGTGTAGTTACAACACAACACAAGGTCTGGGGAGACAGACAAGTGGGCCAGAACCGAAATTCAGTTTCTAGAAATTAAGGTAACCAGGGAGGAGGGGGGAGATTTGGATTCTCCTCTGCCAGTGGTGGTGTTGCATTTTGCATGAATGATACCTCCACCTGCTGTGGTCGTGGAGGGTTGCTGTGCTTGGTGCTTCCTACAGTTCTGCCAAGACAGATTAGACATGTTGCATGTGTTGTTGCTGGGCTGGGGCCGGGGCGCATGGTCAGCGTGTCTGAAATGTCTCTGCGTGCTCAGCCAGGCCTGTGGCAGTTCTGGATGTGCACCTTGGTGAAACTTCTGGAATCCTAAAAACTGTGAATTGCATGTGACTTTCTGCTCGTGTATGGAGTGGTTTTTGCATCGTGCTGTGACTGAGGTAGTGAAGTGTCCTGATGGATTTGACCCTCAGAGGCAAAGTGGAGTTTGCAAACACACAGTCACATGTTTTATTTGTGGAGAGGACACTGAGATTGGAAAGACATGTGCCCAGATAGCCAAACCTTTTACAATAATTTTAAATTCTTCGTGATATCATCACTACTTCCATAGTTTTAGAAGTCTATAATGATTCTTTTTTGAAGTCCAAGGCTAGACTAGACCAGATCACTGTGTCTGAATCTTTGCCTGGTTTCTGTTTTTTCTTGTGCAGGGCTGATTGTCTTTCTGCTCTGACTGCAGGGCTGAACTCTCTGTGACTGTTCTTTTGGTTGGATTGGTGTGGAGAGGTGGATGTTTGTTTCCTGGACTGCCAGGTCACTGCATTTTTAAAAAGCTAGTGGTAGCCATGAAGCTGTGACTCAACTTGGATAGTACTAAACACTCAGGAGCAATACTAGAGCAATATAATGGTGTTGGGTGAATTGAAGGGGGTAACTAACTGACTTAGCAAAAAGTGGCACAGCTTTTTTTTTTTTAAACAAGATTAGTTTTGTTTTCTTTAAATGAGATCAGTTCTCTAATATGGTTCACAGCAAAGCAGCTTAAAGAGTTATGTGGATGGTGCTGAGCACAGAAATACCTTAAGCTGGAAAACTGCAAAGGGTTGTCTTGTAAGACTGTCATACAACTAATTGCTGCCTTGCATGAATAAATACTTTTGCATTTTCCACTGCTCAGCAGAGAAATGAGAAGACAGGAGGTTTTTACCAGAATTTGGTCGATGCCATTTCCTGGGGATCAGGTGGTTGGTTTGTTGTCAGCCCTTCGTGCTGGGATAGCCATCCTGTGGGCAGGACTTCTTCCCCAAGTGCAGGAGACAGGGTGCAAGAACGCAGCTATGAGTTAGGAATGTAACTCTAATTACATAGGCAAAGTTGTGAGGTGGTCATAGAACTAACTGGTCAACTAATTACTTAGTAGTTATTTAAATGCCAGTGGACAACAGTTTAGGTGTTCAGAAGAGAGAAAGTAAAAAGCGGAATTGAAACACCAAGAAAACATTGTAGTTTATTTTCCTTTTAAATATTTATACTCAACTCTTGGAGAGTATTTTGTGCCATTTTCTCTCTATGTTCCAGTAACTGGACTGATAGGAACATTTTTAAAAGGAATTTTCCGAGGAAGAAGAAATAAATCATTTACAAGGGTAGTCTGATTTTTTTATTGTGTTGTTTAAGTTTTTTAGAAGATGTGTCTCTGATTGGCTTATTTACGTATTCAAATGTGAAGTGACTTAGTAACTTAGGAAGTTTATGGCTGTATTTGCCTTGATTAGCCTAACTGGTCCCAATTTCTAACATTGCTGATCAGTTCTGGCTCAACATCACACACAGAAGATTACTACAGCCTTAGTTTGTAGGAGTCAGGCAGCTGATGGAATCCTTACTCTCAGAAATGAAATCCTAACTGTTGAGAAATGTGGGAAATTAAGGGGAGGTGACCTTAGTGCTGAAGATGAAGAAGCCTTGAGTGCCATGCAATAATCTGAGTTCTTTTCCTTAGATAGGTAGTTTTTGAGTCATTAATACACATGTGAATTGTTAATCTATGATGTGTTATGAATTTTCCTGTTTAAGATGTATGGAAGTCAAAATTAAAAACCTGGTTACAGAGAGGTTTCATGGGGTTGTGTTTTAGGTTACTGTTGCCTGTATGACTATGACCTCCACATGACCTCAGTCGTACTCCCTTCCAGCCGGTCCACGTTAGCATAAGTTATGTTGGTTTATCCCTTCAGCAGAAGACCCAGTCTCAAAGGCTTTGGACCAGAGCTGGAGAGAGGTTCTTCTGGGGACAGGCACTTGAGACCTTTTATTGGATTTGTCATTGTTTGGAGTTTTTTTTGTCTTGTCTTTTCTCCTTAGTCTTTCCACAATTTTGGCATTCATACCATTAATATTTTAGGTGGCTGTGATTGCAATGAATAGGACAGATAACCTCTCTTGAAACTATTATTTTTTTATCCACAAACTGTCCTTATGTCAAGTGAAGGCTTCCCAGCCATATTAGCGCTGTCTAAATTATTACCACTTCTCTTTGATTAAAAACAGGTGCAAGTAATGAAAAAATATGTTAACACAGCATCTTACTGCTATATTAGTTAAATTTGATGTGATGTGGAGAGAAACACACAAATACCTTTAGTCAGATGTATAGAATCACCTTTTTTGTAAAGCTCAGCACTTCTCAGAAAGCAGATAAAGAATGTACTACTCAGCATCTCTTTGGTATCTGGGACAGGAATGTCTGACAGCAAAACAGACTGATCAGGGAGGCAAATAGTTAAAGATACGTTGTAATTGGAAGAAGAATCTTTCAGAAACTGACATTTTTAGAGAACATTAAATGGTTTTTGACCAGCATATATTTGCTAAAAGCTGCTGGAATACAGAATTAAGTTCACCTGCTAAGGTCTAAGTTTTGGTGAGCTAGCAATGATAATCCCGGAGTTGTAGTTACCTGTAGAACTATTGTTAGATTATATTGAGATTATCCACAAATTATATAGCTGAAACTTGGTTGTGTCTTCTGTTCAAAACAGAAATATCAAGAGAATAGTTTTACTTGAAGGGTATTAGCATGTAACCTTTAAATTATTTTCCAGTCTTCAAGCCACTCTATAAATCAAGCCCATATGAAGATAATACACAATGAAACTTTTGAAGTCTAGTTTTTTAAATAAGTTCCATCAGTATAAAAATTTTAAGGCTTTTAAAAGCTATTTTTGCAAATATGGGGACCTACCAGAAGGGTAATACCTACGCTTTTTACAACTGTGATTGTTATGGCCTTGGTGATTAGGGCAATTGAAGAATTGCTGAGAGTGACCTTAACTCCAAAGCTGGAATCCAGAAGGTGTTGTGTAGCTAGAAGACCATAGTTATTTGCCAGCCATATAAATAGGTAGAAGCAGACCTTATTTTCCCTCCTCCTTCAGATGTCTTGGTGTAGTTAGTGTTCTGGAGTATTAAAACCATGGCTGTTGAGCTAAACAGCTGTTGAACAAATTTATAACATTTTTGAGCAATTGTGCAACTGCACAGTGAAGGAAGTGTCCCCACGCTTAGTATTTTTATATAGCTGACCAAATTTCTTAGACTGAAAACCCTATGAAAGAAATTAAAACAGTAATTTGATATATTTGAATTGAATTTGTCATTTCCCCAATAGAGTTTATTCTTTCTTTCTCTCTATTTGTGACACTTTTGATCTTGTTGGTATTTCCTTTGTAATTGAAATTGATTTCCCAGAATTCAAATTGTTATGTAAAATGCCATTGACCACAGATTTTTCCAGATGCATGCGCTATTTTGTATTTATCTTTTCACATTTTTCAGGTTCTGTAGGTGAATGTGACCTGATCTTTATTCACTGAGAATTTAAATATGGTCTTTACTGGAGCCAAGCTTCATTTCTATCCGAGAAGATAAGTTTAAACTTAACAGGAAATGGAAGGTTCAAAGAAGGTTCTGTGGCAGG
>VYZS01024087.1:2784-13309 GCA_013400695.1 Neodrepanis coruscans
AATTCCTGGAATAACTTCTCCCAGTAGGCATCGAATTCATAACAGTAACAGCTCTGAGGAACCAGAAAAAGCCATGAGTAATTCCACTGAAATGTGTGGCTCTCTCCATCTGAATGGAAGCCCCAGTAGCTGTGTTTCTAACCGGCCCTCATGGGTGGAAGACCCTGGAGATACTTTGCACTATGGACACTATCATGGTTTTGGGGATACTGCTGAAAGCATCCCCGAACTGAGTAGTGTTGTTGAGCATTCCAATTCTGTCAAGGTTGAACAGAGATACGACAATACTGTCCTAGGCACAATGTATTTGTATCACGGTTCCTAGATGAATGACCTTTGTATCAAATGCGTATTGAAATTGCTACCAAATGAAACTGAGGGGACAAACTCCTCATATAGCATTAAATTTGAAGATTGCAACTTGTTGCTATTTTTACACTTTGTTTATATGAAAAGTAAACCTTTAATTTGAGAGCCTTATACAATAGTTGTAGTTTGTTGCATGTGTGGGGCTTATATAGTGATAAAATAGGTGCTGTCATGATGGAATGTTTATTGTTTTCATTTTTTTATTATGGAATGTTCTGGTTTTGTATTTTTTTCCTAAGCTTGTGAACACTATTTCCCTTTTTAGAGCTGTTTTCCCTTTTATTAAAACAATGTTTTGCTGAATTTTGTGAAGAAAATGTTACGTATGTGCATCACTTAGAGGTAAAGATTTTTTCCTTTCTGTATCTTCTGCTGAAGCTATGGTAGCAATATCAGTGCCAGCTCTCACTATGCAAGGTTGGAAGTGGCAATCTTCTGGAGTTTCTCTGACTTTATAGTTTGTACATTTGTTTGGTATAGTTAGATGTTCATCCATAAATTTTTCGAAGTTGTTTAAAAATGCAGAGACAAATTTGGAAGAAGTTACTGTTTCACTTTCGGTAGCGTAGAAGTGCTTTTTGTTGTTGTTGGGCTCTTTGCATTGCAGAGAAAGTTGGGTTGCAGTTGGGTGTGCCTCAAGTTAGCTCTGTGGTGGGTTTCTTTGGCTTTCTCTCCTTTATATGTGCGCTTGATATTTTACCATAGCTCACAGACTGGAGGCATGTTGGCACTGTTCTGCTTTGTACACAGTTTAAAATTGCTGTTACTCGTTATAGAATTTGCCAAGTCAAAATATTTGAGTTTCACTGTCTTGGATATACATTTATTGTCTTTTTTTTAACATATGCTTTGAAACTGTAATGTTGTGTACTCTTTGGGCTATGCTCATGGAAAATACATTGTATTTAATGCTTAATACACAAATCAAACTTCATATAAGTGCACTATATGAGCACTAATAATATAAGTTGCTGCTTGTGTTATAAGTGAAGAGTGGGAAAGAATATGGTAAATGAGATAAGCCCTCTGAATTGTATTGATTTTTTTGTTTTGTTTAGAAAGGGACCTTTACAAATTGGATTAAAAAATAAATTGTATCTGAATATTCTGTTTAAATGTTATTATTTTAGTGGCAATTTGAGCAAGTCTCTAACAGTTTATAAGTCACAATTTTTTGATTCTTTCTCAGTGTTGCTGTGGACTTTCTTCCATCTTGTCAGTATATGGAAGCAAATGGGAACAGCCTACTAAATTGTCCTTGATTGAATTACAGAAGCAATATTGGATATTTTGTGTATGACAGCCTTCAAGTCCAGAAATGGGTTAAAATACTGCCTGTCTGTCTGATTTTTGTAAAAATTAGAGATTCCTTCAAACGTTTTTAAGCAAAATGCTACTAATTACAGGAAAGTGTTTTAAATAGCCTTTACACTCTACATGGTTCACTACACACAAGGTGCTCACAGTGTATTCAGATGGAGAGTAGCACTCATAGGAAAATTGACCGATTCCTTTGCAGATAATTGACCAAACCAGTCAGTTCTTAGACATTTAGTTTGCTGATGTGGTGTCCAGAGGAACATGTGCTATTGCCATCATACTAACACAGCACTAACACTGTCATTTGCTCTAGCATTTAGTTTTGGGGATCTTATTATTTGCCAAGTTTGCTACACATGCTTTCTTTTGCTTCTTCAAATAAATCAAAGCAACTCTAAATGAGCACTGCCATCTTGCCTCCATGGCTGTAAACTGATCCCTAGAGGGCTTTCTTTGGATACAACTAAGTTGGCATGTGATGGTGTAATTTTAGGTACATAATTTTAGCATGATAACATTTATACCGTGTTCATAAGGCAACGGTTTTAAAATTTGTGTACATTTGGTTTTCATTTTTCATTTCCTCCACATATTTTCCCCTAAAAACACCTTGGAAGACATTTCAGTTCCGAAGAAAGAACTTGGAACTTTATTTTAAAAGGCACTTCTACGCCTGTGTGTTCACAGCTACATGGTAACAGAGGAACAGATTTCAAGATGTGTATCTCTTGTCAGGCCCCATCGAAGCCAAATGTTAAATTATGATTAAATGTAGAAGACCAGTGAAGGCCAGCTGAAGTCTTGGTTTTAAATGATTCGACAAACTTTCAAAAGAACATGAAATAGGGAGTCATAGAATCCCAGCATGGTTGAGGTTGATGGATACATATGCACGCATATGGTGCTGTTGTAAATCCACATCACCTTCATGGAAAAAGTTTTCTCATGTTTACTTGTAATTTCCTGGTTTGCAGTTTGTCTTGTAATTTCAGATACAGGTGAGCAGTAAAATTATGAAAGTAACGAGCTTTTCAGATCCAGCTGCACTTCTGGTAGGGAAGGTGTTGAGTTATTAGGTGAAGAACTTACATTGTCCATTGTGAAATGAGTTCCACCAGGTGTAGCTGTTTCTTTCCATATCATAGAATGGCCTGGGTTGGAAGGGACCTTAAGATGATCTGGTTCCAAGCCTCATGCCATGGGCAAGGACATGTAACTATTGATGATGCAGTGGCCTTGTTTTTAAATACCTTGCTGTTAAAATACAGAAGACTCTTTTATTTTATTTTATTGTGCTAAACCAGCTGAGATAGTTCAAGAAGCCTGGCAGAGCTCACAAGCCCTCCTCAGGCCTGAATTACCAAGTCTCAGATTCTGCTGACAGCAGTGCTGAGCCATTTGAACTGCATGGTGCTCTGCAATTCCTGAGAAGACTTCTCAATTTTAAACACCTGGAGTTAAAGTCGCACAAACTTGTCGCCTGGGAAGGGCAGAAGTATTATAGGACTGTTCATAATTGGGCCTTTTGTCCAAGTCTAGAATTTTCAAGACTTACCAAGCAAATTTTTTTTCCGCATGTTGCTTTGTCATATTGTTATCTTGGTTCTGGGAATGGTTGTCCAAAACCAAAATTTGCTTTCCATCTGCCTGGATTTAACTCAATAGCACCATCGTGAATGTCGTACAGAATACGCTAAACATTTACTCGAGTATCCTTCTCCATTTCTCGAGAGTCAAGTTTGTGTAAAAACTTACTTCTTTCTGGCTTGTGCAGATGTTTTTTGAACTAACCCCCAAATGTAGATTCTTTCCTATTTTGTTTTTCAAAACCATTTGCAAGATTTTGGTGGAAGTACAAATAAGTACAGATTTGGCAGAATTTTGATACAGTATATTTCTCAGTGAGAAGTTTTGCATGTTGAAAGAGGGAAAAGGGAAGTGTTGGACCACTTTATACATGGTTGCAGTCTTTATTTTTAATAATCCCCTGATTCCAGATAAAATAGTAGTTAAGGGAAAGAAGGCTTTCGTTTGAGATATGTATTAGATTAAGATGACATGCTGCTCAGCTTCAAGACCCGTTGCAAATGCTTTCACACCTTGTGAACTTTTCTGAACGTTGACTGATGAAATCCTGGTCCTTGTTCATACTCATATTCCAGGAGCTAGCAAAAGACTCTCCTTAATACAGTGTATTTCACTACTGTAACAATCATCCTTCCTTTGAAGCCTAAAACTGAACCCCAGCTTAGTATTTATATCCAAGCTATAAATCACTAAGGAGCATCTGCCATTCCAATTACAAATGTAATACATCCAAAAGAGCTGCCTCACATGGAAATAAATCCTGAGCACAAAACACCTGGATGGAGAAGGATTCCTTGCTGTCCCATATGCTGGAGCCATCCTACAGTATGAGCAGTTACCAGTAACACACACTTTCTTAACTATGACCTTGAACACTTCTCCACTTACCTTGTGACCCACCAGTTTCTCCCAGTCAGTGAAAATCTGCACCTTCCTCAAGCACTTTACTACCCAGCTTGTGTTTCCATGCCAACATATCCTTTACGTCCCTGACCTGGGTATGTGGGCCAGCAGCAGCAGAAGGTGAGGTAGCTGGACCACTCCTGCCTTGCTGGTGCCAGGACAGGTGACCCATGCTGCAGCTTCACACTGGTGCTTTCAAATCCTGACATTTTCTACAGCTGGTTACTACCATTGTGAAATTCTTTTTAATTGCACTTGCTAGGGGCCTTTGTGATGAAAAAAAACCAAACAAACTTCTCTGACATTCTCATAAGTGATTTGTTTGTTTGTTATTTGCCTCTAACACTCAAGCATGTCTTTGTGTCAAGTTACAGCTGAAATAAATCTCTTGATGTTCCAGGAAGGAAGTCCTGGATGCCTTGGTATAGGGTCAAGTGATCTGGGGATGGAGCAGTGTTTGGAGGTCCTACAGGAATAAAAGGAGGGGAAGGGCAGAGGAAGCTTCCTGTGGTGGACAGTGCTGAGAGCTGCAGCAATTGGCTCCAGCAGAAGAGGCAGGAGTGGAAGGTGGTACCCTAGAAGGATCCCATTTTCCTCCTGCTGCTGGACTGGGAACCACAGATCCACAGGGCAAGAAACCCTTGAGACCCAGCTGAATCAAGGAAAGAAAAAAAACAAAAAATGAGTCTTGTGTAAGCAGGATTTACTATTCCTGGCAACTGGTAACTACATTTTTGCTACACTGCTTAATGACTCCCAGACAGTTCACACCTCTCCTTCCTTTCCTGTTTCCTGTCTCAAAGGGGTGCTTGGTTGTTCACAGGCAAGGATCAAAAGAACTCTGATTTACTATAGATGGTTTATTTTAAGAATATATCTGTTGTAACATTTTTTTAAATACATTGCAATAGTTCATAACATAGCCGTGTACTTGGCTCTGTTATGAACATTATTAATGTCTAATTTTAAAAGCTCTTCCACACTCAAAATCATAATCCCCCCCCCTCAAAGGGCATAATGTATGTAACCAGAGGTATGAGAATGAAATCTGGGCATCCCCTTTCCTTCCAAAAAGCATATTTTAATGAATAACTTCTCTTTGCTTGTGTGTGGTTCAGCTACTTGTACAGGACTTGATAACCATTTCCAAATCAGTAGGAATTGGCCTCAACTGACTGAAGTGCAATCAGGGAAGGCACACATTTGACACTGGAGACAAGTAGCCTGGCTCAACCACCAATCTGAGCAGTGTTCCACAAGGGAAATAACTGAATACTTACAGCCAAATGCAACACTAAGTTGGATAGTCTCAATTATATTTTTTCTTGACAGACTAAAACTGTAAGTTAAAGGAGAAAAATAAGTTTGTCTGAGTTTCTTTTTATGCAAAGGCAGGATGCAGTCTTACTAAAGAGGAGATACCACTTATTAATAGAGCTTTTCTTTTGATGTTACCGAAAGGTTGAGCGCTGTTTGTTAGTGCTAGCTGTCAGCTCGATCTCACCAGAGACACATGTGCTTTCCTGTGGCAACCACAAACTTCAGTGTCTGCAGTTTTTGCCAGATTTTGTTTGAAGGAGGAGAAGTTGGGGGTTGTTTGCTTTTGTTCTCACTGTTTTTAAAAGGTGGTGTGAGTTGGATCAAGACTCCATATAATTATGTGCATAGCTTGGAATCTCAGTTTATTCTATTTTATATTTGACACATTGTATAATAAGAATTTTTTATAAAAATCAGTACCAAAAAGGCAAATTATGAAAATCAGGTAGATAAATAATGTAAGAAAAACCAAACAAAAAGTGCATGCATGATATAGAGAAGCACTTACTTAAATGGTGGTTCCTGGGGTCAAGAAATTCTCCTCACTGTAAGATGTCCAACCAGAAAATTTGTAAATTCTAGGAAGTATAAAATCCTCAGTATATTTTTATATGCAGTGCAGCTGATAAAATGCCTAGAGATTTTTTATTGGACTATGTTAAAAATTAATGTTTAAAATCTTCATTTTCAGCTGAAATTCTAGTATTGATAAATCATGGCCATGTCTTCCATTAGGTGATGTGTTGGACACTGTTATAATAGAAACTGTCACCATGTGCCAGATAGATTTTTTCCCTGTTAATCTTAGAGCCTCATCCTGCAGATACAGGTTGGCATTACTGACAACATTGGTATGAAGACGTGATTGTCACGTGTGAAAGGGATCACCACTTTTTTGAATGCACAACCACTCCCCTGTGCTGTATGTGATCAGGGGTGCCTCCATCAACCAGGGTAGTTGTCCTGTGGCCTCTGTAGAGGACAGTTTTACAGAAGGCAGGAATACTCCAGCTGTTTTACTGGAGCTAAAGAATCACCGTAATCCATACTGATATCGAAACAAACAAGGATCTGAACTACAGTGGCAGCACTCACCGTTATATTTTCAAGGATTCTGCAAAGCTGGGTTTTCCCAATGTGTGCGACGCCTGCCCATCAGCAGTGCAGAGTTAGTATGCTAGACCTGCTGTGTGGTCTGCAGGGGCAAAGGGCTAAAGGATCATTGACCATTGATAAAGGGCTTTAGCTGCTAAGTATTCAGAGAACTTTAGGAAGTTTAAGAGCAATATGAATCTTGTTACCCTTACTGGAAAGCAGCATTTGGGATGTGAGCTGAGGGAAACTAATAATGGGAACCTATCTAAACAATATGTCAAACTGGTGTACTTGTGATTGCCACAGCTGCAGGGCACAGGGGAATTGATGGGCACCTGGGCACTGCTCACGATCCGCACTCAAGATGCTGACATGGTACTTCCTGAGCAAGGAGCAAAGAAGCACTTCTGGAAGCCACTGTGCAGGATAAGTTCTGTTCTGAAAGACTAATTTCAAACTAGGGGTCACATCCTGTGCTGTTCAGTATAGGATGCAAGGAAAGAGGCAGTGGCAGAATGGCTGTCACCCCTGGCAGATCGCTCTCTACACTGGGATCAGCAGCCCTCCCAGTCCCTGGTGTCCTAGAGCTTCGCTTGCTGGAAATGACACAGGCTTGGTGGGCACATTGGCTGCAACAAGCCTGTATTCCTCAAGTTTTTGATTATCTGCTCAGAACAGCACATCCCCAGCCAGACATGTGCCAGCTGGATGCCCTGTAACCAGGTTAGTGTGGCACCAAGCCCAAAATAACAAGACCTATTTATTAGGTCTTTGGTACTCTGCCTCAGGTTAAGCCTGCGGTGACCCCAATAGTAAAAGGCAGAACAGCTGAAGGAATAATGCTGCTGAATCCAAAGACAGGAGAATAAGATCATCTCATGGGCTCAATTTGCAGAGTGAAAGAGCTGAATTATGCACAGGTGACCTCTTGGACAAGGCAGCTGGGTAATGTGAACTGAAGACAGCAAACAGGAACATGGTTGCCTCATCTTGAAAGTAATTCAGAAAACAGCCAATGACCTATTCACACAGTGAGGGGTGAGGGGCAGAAAGGTGGAATTCTTGGTGTGGATGACTCTTTCTCTGGACAGACATTCTTGAGTATTCATCAGAGCTTTTCCAGTATAGAAAGATAAATCCAAAAATCAAATGATGAGACAAGATGAGTTCCAGTGATGAGAAATCCAGAGATTTCAGGAACTAGAAGGTGAACACAGGCCAAGCAGCAAAATGACGTGATGAAAATATTCAGCCTGAGAACAAAGGAGTAATGTAATAGCCTCTTTGCCACAGAGGGCACCACAAAATTTATTATGTTAGTGAGTTTTTAAATTATTATGAATAAAGTTAGCTGCCTTAAAAAAACCTTTATGTACTTCTTGAAGCACCGATGGGTTGATACTAGAACCTATCACCTTGACCAGCACTCTTTCTCTGATTTTCTTGTACTGTCTGCCTGTATCCACTCATCATCTCTTGTCCTAGGTATAGTTTGCATATACTTGGAGACAAAGACTGCTGGTTTTGGTTGTGTGTTTAGAATGCATACAGTGCAGTGACATTTTGGTCTGGTGGTAGGGCTTCCAGGAATGATAATGACAACAGCAACAACAATACTAAGAAGTCAAGAATATAACCCGGGAATTATGTAGTCAGTCCACAGTAGAATGGAACCAAAAGCCATGGCCCACAGCAGCAGCTCCAGCATGGTGGCAATAACACTGAGATGTCCCCTTTTCTCCTCTTCTACACACTCTCCATATGTACATATTCAAAAATATCAAATAATATGAATCTTATGGATTGTGACCCACTGTGATAATTTGCAAGAAAAGGTTGAGTCATTTATTTCTTTATTTATTTAAGTTTAAGAACAGGCTTCCTCTACATCCTGCTTCTGTAGTATATTAGGCTGAAAAATCTGTTTTCTTAATGTCAAATCTCATTTTCATATCCCCTTCTGGCTTCCCAGTCAACACAAATTAATTAGGTTGCCTATCCATACTGTTTCTTGTCTGCAGCCCCAAGTGCAACTCTGCTCTCACTCCACTCTGGACTCTGTTCTGACACTCCGTGAGAGTGTGCAGAGCTTGGGCAATACCCTAAAACTGAAAGTGAAGAGGCACTGGCAAAGAGAGAGAGAGAACCCAAAACTGATTATTCCAAATCTGTTTTGAAAAAAAAAAACCAAAACAAGGAAAAATAATACTTAGGAAATCAAGCCACAGCTATGGAGGTGCAGGGCTCACAGGAGGAAGGAGAATGGGAAGGAGGTCTCATTCCCAGAGAGGGCTTCCTAGCTTTGTGGCAGCCTTCTGAAGGAAGACTCTCGAGTGAGAAGCAGACTCCACATCCAATTTCCTACCTGAAAATAATTAACTGAATCAAATAGAGGACAACCAGCTAGGAGATTGAAAGAACCCTTCCAAGCAGCTTCTTTGTCACTCTGTCACTTCCCAGTGTCTGAGCCCAAAGCAGAACCACATGGCTCTTCTTAGCAAGATGCAGCACAGCTCCTTCCCCACTTCCTGCAGCAAACAGAAGCTGTTCCCCAGCCCATCCTTGGGCTGCTAAGAAGGTGCATTCACCTCCTCAGCAGAAGCCAGGGGCTGCCAAGAGAGAGTAAGTGCCTTTTTTCCACTACTGGGCTTTCAAGGAACTGTGCTGGTACAGTGAAAACAAAATCCCTTCTCAAATCGTGAAGGGACTAAATTGGGAGATGATTGTGAAAGCAGATGTTTGACATTGACAAAAAAAATGGGAAAGGACAAAAGCAAGTGGGAAAGCTTTTAATGAAGCACCAGCAAACGTTTTGTGCATTCTCACACAATCCCTTTTCTGCTCCAAATGGCTAGATGTGGGTTTCAGTGTACTTAGGAATCTCTGAAGAAATTTAATCATTGCACATTGCAGGAAGGGGAGTTCAGCATTGTCTTGTGTAATATTTAACATGTGTGAGGTTTTTATCTTGCAGAATATATTTTTAGTCTACTAGCTGGATTGGTCTCTGGTTGCACCTATATTTCTCCTGTGCACATCAGCTCTGGTGCCCTCTTGAGAAGCTTCTCCCTNTGCAGCAAACAGAAGCTGTTCCCCAGCCCATCCTTGGGCTGCTAAGAAGGTGCATTCACCTCCTCAGCAGAAGCCAGGGGCTGCCAAGAGAGAGTAAGTGCCTTTTTTCCACTACTGGGCTTTCAAGGAACTGTGCTGGTACAGTGAAAACAAAATCCCTTCTCAAATCGTGAAGGGACTAAATTGGGAGATGATTGTGAAAGCAGATGTTTGACATTGACAAAAAAAATGGGAAAGGACAAAAGCAAGTGGGAAAGCTTTTAATGAAGCACCAGCAAACGTTTTGTGCATTCTCACACAATCCCTTTTCTGCTCCAAATGGCTAGATGTGGGTTTCAGTGTACTTAGGAATCTCTGAAGAAATTTAATCATTGCACATTGCAGGAAGGGGAGTTCAGCATTGTCTTGTGTAATATTTAACATGTGTGAGGTTTTTATCTTGCAGAATATATTTTTAGTCTACTAGCTGGATTGGTCTCTGGTTGCACCTATATTTCTCCTGTGCACATCAGCTCTGGTGCCCTCTTGAGAAGCTTCTCCCTGAGACTGCTTTGTAGTGTAAATGGGAATGGCATCATGCCAAGGAGTGTGTTTTGGCTTGCACAGGGGACAGTGGAGCACTTTCTCTAAATAGTAATTTGCTATGCTTTAGAGCACATGGGCTATGGGAACATATGGGCCTCTCTGCACAGTTTAGATGCTAGGAAAACAAGTCTTTGAAAGGAAAGAGATGGTATTATAGAGGCAAGAGGCAAACTGAGTACTGTGCCAGATCCTAGCACAGAGCTATCGAATTAGGGAGCTACTGAATGAACTACAACTACAGTAAAATGGGGAGAGAAAAAAAAAATCAATCAAA
>VYZS01024101.1:0-24499 GCA_013400695.1 Neodrepanis coruscans
CTTTGTGTTCTGGCAGGAGTAGATTCTTCAATGGGAAAAGGTAACTTTCCCCCTTTGCTTTTAACTGGCCTGACCCCATTGAGCTGAGAGTGTCAGGTGCATCCAGCCCTATAACCTCAACACCAAGGCTGTATCGGGAACAGGCAGCCCTTGGAGCTCACCAGCATTTTTCCAAAGAATGCCTTGTGTTGACAGTGCTAACCAGTCTGCACAGTGGGAGGGGGGAAATGCAGCTGGTAACTAATGCAGGGCTGCAGGGATTCGTGGATGTGTGTATGGTTCTGTTTTTCACTATATTGTCCTATAACCCATGTGCATCACTGCGGGTTATGTTAGTGGAATTTTGCTGCTCAGCAGCTGTCTGGGCAATGTGAAGCCAGGCCCACTCATCCTTTTAACCATCAAAGATACGATTCAGTCCGTTTATGGCTGCCTTGGGGCACTGCTCCACACATCTTTCGCAGCAGCTGTGCCAGCTTAAGGCGTTCCCACCAACTCCACTCTAAAGCTGTGCTGTAATCTGTATCTGCTTGATTGATTGGGGGTTAAAAATAAATTGGGATGACTTGACTGCTTCCTTGTTTCAGTTTCCCTGTTCAGTTCTGCTTGTTCCAATCCCCCTCAGATCTTTGGCTGAGTGTTCCAATATGCCTGTTCTGTGGTAACTTAGAAACATAACAACATCTTCTCCTAACCACCAACCTGTGCCTGGGAATTTAAGCCACAAACCCTTCTTCAGGTCTTGTTCTAAAATGAAGAGCTTTGTATCTATGAGACTGAGCCAAATTTGGCCATGGTAAACTCCAGCACCTTGCTAAAGTCTACTACACAAAGTCATTCCCGGTCCAATTTTGGTTGTTGGAAAGGAGAGGATGAAAAGAGAGAAGCAAAAAAGCAGCCCAGCTCTGAATGGATCATAATTTATTATAAAGTAGGAAGGAATTTGTTTTTAATAAAGACTATTGCTTAAGACTGCAGAAGTGTGGACACTCTCAATCTGTGCTCCAGGACTCATCCAATGAAACACCTGGTAGGTCCTTTCAGAGGTTATTAAGCTCCCTCAGAGTTTCAAGCCTTGGCAAACTACGAGTGCTACGATTTGAAACTTTGTGCGTCATTTCATTTATTAGAATAATTTTTCCTCTTCCTTGACACTTTCTGTGTTATGTTCTGTATTAATAGTGTAGTAACATTTCTCAATAGTGCCATGATTTACTAATCCACAAAGTGCAGGGATGTGTTTTAGATTTCAAGAATTGTGATTGCCCTCTCATCTCCCTCCCGGAGAAACCTGAGAATCTTGTTTCCCTGCACTGTGAGGCGAAGTAAGAAGCAGAGTTCTCTCCCCCATGCTGCAGAAAATACCTGTCTTCCCTATGAGGTGCCTGATCCTGGAGTTCCTTTTGCCTTTCATCCAGCTGCTGTCAATTTAACTGGCTCCGCTCGCTAGTGGCGCCTTCTTATGACCTTGCAAGAATTTACAAAATCTGGTTCCTATAAAAATTAAGGGGTGATCCCCATGTTCACCCTCTTGCTCAACTAACCATGTTTTGTTACTACCAGCTTGTGCCAGCACATATCCACGTCTGCCCCCATCTCCCACTCAACTCTGTGTCTGGGAAGCTCCAACGACTTGGGCAAGGTTTCCAGCTGCCAAGGTTATTTCAGCAGACCAGTTGCTGTTGTAGATGTGCAGTAGCTTTGCTTGGAGGCGCAGGCACCTTTGAATCCCCTGATTTGCACTACCTGGGCAGACAAACACAAGCCTGACCCTGCCCAGAGTCTTGGGGGTCATTGTGCCTGTGTTAGTGATGGGGCACCACACACAGCTCGCAGTCAACCAACAGAAAAAGCCAACAGAGGCAGAGAAAAGATCTGTGGGATGCCAGGGAATCATAGAATGGTTTGGGTTGGAAGGCACCTTAAAGGTCATCCATGTATGTCACAGGAAGAATTGTCTGTTGTGTCCATCTTGAATCTTTTAGCTCAGGCTGACTGTGACTCTGGTTGGCTTTAGCACTGTGTGAGCTTGGCCTTTTGGCTGAGATCAAGTGTAGTGTATTTTGTGAGGTTCCACATGCAGTGCCCACATGTGTGTCAGACCACATAACCCCAAAATAGGCATTTCTCTACTAACACTGAGCCTTAGTTTTCCAAATGAAGACACTGACTTGCAGCAAGGCAGTCTTTTGCAGGATGGAACTGTAAGTATTTATTTACCCATGGTGTCATTTTTATCTTTCATAAGAATGCAGGTATGAGCTGCATAATGACAGGATTATGTATGTAAACTTGCACTTTATAAAAATTGGGAATTAAGACATTTGCCTAACAACAGTCATGGCAATCAAGTTCCATCTATAGAAGCCTTTCATGTTAGAGACATATTCCACATGTGAGTTATTTTCTTACAATTCAATAAATACTTTACAAAAATAAGGCTAGCTTTTTTAAAAAAAAATTAAGACATTTTAACTCACCAATAATTCCTTCCAGAGAGCTTCCTCAAAGAATAGCTTCTTCTGTAGGACACTGTGCACTCAGCATAAGAAAAGTGGGGGGAAAGGGCTGGTTGCATGCTTTATCCCAGGGAACTTAGACATGTGGATTCCACTTTTCCTGTTCTTTAGAAAAAATAAACTTCTTTCTTTCCTTAAAGAAACGAACTGATACAAACATTCTTCGTATTAAAAACTGGGAAGGAACTGTGATTTTTCCTTCTTTTGACATGGATTCTTTCTCTGGCTTCGCTCCTCAGTGTACAGGTAGCTGCCCTGCAGCTCTGCTCCCCAGCATAAGATATAACCCTGCCAGCTGCAGTTCCACATCTGAGATGTCACCAGGAGTGGGCAGTTTGTGACTCTTGCAGAACCACTGCATCAGGCCCATAGGAAAAACCACAGCTACATCTTCCTGCAAACCTACCCCAGATGGACTGCAAAGACCTGAGCTAGAAGGTAACAGGAAGAATTCCAAGAAAAAATTGCTAGGAATTCTCTGTATTTACTTTTGACTATTACCCTTAAAAAAAAAAAATTCTTCTTCCCTTCTTAGATATGACTAGTCATGAAATCAATTATAGAGAAAATTGATGTTGTAGGTGCATTAATCTTGTAAACCATTCCCATATGGAAGAGTACATTCTTCAATCCTATTGTTTATAACAACTTTTAAATATGTGCCTCCTCAGCTGGGGCCTTGGGGCCTGATGGTGATGGCAGCTGCCCACCCCCAACCCCCCATTACGTTACAGTTGGGAAATAAAATGAAATGCACATTATTACATGAATGTTATTGCAGTATAAAATCCTACCAGGACAAGATTTATGTATGTCTGTATGTAAAAAGAGGTGTGTGTGAGATAGAGAGATATGTGTTTATAAATTACACACACTATGAAAAATACTTATGTATTATTTTACAAATATATACATTCATTAGAAAGGAACTGATCAACCCCTGTCACGGAGCCAACGCAGCAGCCGTCACCAGTTCTTTGGCATCCAGGAAACGAATGCTAATTTATGTCTGAAGAGGAGGAAAACCTCAGTATTCCCTTGCTTCTTGAAATTGCTTGTAGTAGTCTTCATCTGAGGGGTTTTCTGTGCACTTCTGCCCGTTGTTGGGAGGCCGGGCTTCGTTGTAGCGGCTCCAGTCACCTTTGCATATGATCCAAGGCAGAATGTCCACCTTGTAGTGGAGCTCTGCTGAGAACTCGATGCTGATCAGGTTTGGTGTACCTGCCCCCTTGCCCCTGGTGATCAGCTGCATGTTGTCATCGTAGCAGCAGTGCTGTGCTGCCAGCGTGGTGCTTTCCAAAGACAGCATGGAGCGGATGCAGTACCGTGCCGTGGGCTTGTAGATCTCCAGTTTCTCCTTCGGGCCGCTCGCGTCTTTCCAGCGGAAGTTTTTCCTCTTGAGTCGATCGTAGATCTCGGCAGTGCTGTATGCAACTTCCCTGGGGTAGGAGCAGGGGCAGCTGGGAAGATCATTGACCACTTTGTGCATGTATTTCTTCAAGAACTCGCTCTTGCAGCTCATCCATCTTTCGCAGCTATCGGTATCTGTTCAAGGGCGGGACACGGAAGCTTAAGATACATTATGCAGCATTCCGGTTGGTGTGATCAGTGATAACAAGTGAGTAAAGGTAACTGTTCTGCACCAGTGCTTTGCTTTGGAAAGAATGGGAAGCCACAGTTTGCCACCCTGCCTGCAATGTGTTCATGTGCTGTCTGCTCAGATAAGGAAATCATGTGTGCCACTGGCTTTAGAGCCTCAGGCAATGTTAGTTTGAGTTACACTGCAGAACCAGGCCAGGAAGCATCTGTGACATTTCTTCTACCTGGCAAATTCTAATTAAGCTGCTGATATCCCCGTGCAGCACAAGAGACACTATTGTGGATTTAGAAGCAACAGAAATGGGAAAATCACAGTGATTTGGTGCCAGTCTCCAGCTGGAAGCTCTAGTCAGAACACACTCACCTGCCAAGGCTTAAGTTTCTCATGACACTAGAGATTCCAAGATGGCAAGCAAGGCTTGGATTACTTTTTCTGAAGTTCATTTTAAACCCTTTAGTCTTTCTTTTAACTAATGAATACTTTTTTCTATTTGATCTCTGCTCTCCAAAGGAGTGTTCCAAGCATCTGTAGTTAAACATGGAGACTGACAGCTGGCAAATTCAGCCAAAAGTGCTTCACGTTCTAAAAGGGCAAATGTGACATAACATCAGAGTGGCTGTAGATTATGAGGATTTAATGGCACCAGAGCCATGGCATATAGCTGGGATTAAAGAGATTTATAGACCAGTAGCATATTTAATACTGGCACTTTACTATTTTGCAAGGGTCTTGGGGGAATACATCTCCTATCTAATACATTATTTAGGGTGCCTATATCATGCTACAGGCTGTCAAAAACCCCTGCATTTCTTGCTCCACACTTACTTAACAGGACTGCAGCAGAGTAACTAACTGGGACCTAAAACTCTTACAGCAAACATTCCTCCAGAATATTTACTTAGTGATCTGTGTCCTGTTTTTTTATCTCCTTAAAGAGTCCCATCCTGGCTGTCATTAACTATTGTGCTCTGCCACCAAAGGAGGGAGGTGCTGGGTTACACTATTTAATCAATTAGTGCAGCCTCCAGTGCCTTAGAGTGGCCACACTGGTTTCACTGGGGGTTGCAATCAGAACATTACAGAGGTTGGGCTGAGGTTTAGATAGATCAGAATCAAACTATGCTCTATAAAATTGCTTTGGCTGCCCTCACAGCTATAAAAGCTATGAATGCTCATAAAAGTCATGGGCTTTTTTTTAATGTGATAGTTGTATCTAAAATGCTTTTATAGTGTCTTCCATTCAAGCAATTTCAGCGAAATCCTAGAGTGTTTGATTTTTTTCCCTCCACCAGTGTGGAGCCTTGCAACCCTTTTCTGAATTAGGACAGAGAATAAGAGTTTTATAATGAAACAAGCACAGAAATTTGCTAAGACTTAAGAGCAGAAAGATTCTATGACCAAAGCAAGCTAAGGTTGAGATTGTAAATGTAAGCAGGATAATAAATGACTGTTATTACTGACATTTTTAATGGTAAACTCCATATTCTTGTCCCACAGGACAGAGAAAAACCTAAGGAAGTGCCTTATCTATTACTGAAAGATTGACTGGGCTGCTTACCAACTTCAAACAGTTTGGTAGCGTTGAAGTCTTCACTCCCTGCCAGCAAACTCACTTCTGTGGCAGCTGTCCGGAAGGTATCCTCGATCCCTAAGACAAACATGTGTTAGTGCTGCTGTTTCCCTGTTAAAACACAATGTAATCACCTGCCTCCCTGACATCCTGTCCTTCCCCAGGCTCTGCAAGGTGTTTTTATCTGGCAGGGAAGCAATCTGAAGTTGCTGCTGGAGGCAGTGTTCTTTAAAAGTGTAATGACCAAGGAGTCTGTGGTGATAGGAAGGTAAAACAGCGACATGCCCTAAGACAGGTAAGTTCATCTTGGTATGTGGGCAACCATTTTTCAGGAATTACAAGGAAGAGAGATGCTGTTACAAGAATACTGGTGCTTGCTGGTCTCTCTCAGTGCTAGGAAGTTGAAAAGTGTGAGTAGGCAAGAGGTAACTAATCTCTCCAAGCATTGCCATCCCCACCACTTAGAGCTATCAAATAAAATATCAGGATCTTAACATATCAGGACCTTCCAGCAACCTCCCATTAAGTGTTTGCTATCAGTAGAGAGACAGAGAGATTACCAGAAAAATGTATTAATTGATCTCTCCAAATAAACATCCTTTTGTTGCTGCTTTAGTTCAGCCTATCAACCACCTAATGTTTCCCTAATGTTTCTGTGCCATGTAGCCTTAAAACAAGTATCTCCTCGAAGAGGCCTTTGAATAGGTTTGCTTTTTTTTTTATTCTCCATTGAATTAAAGACCTCCAAAGAGAGCAGAAAGATCTTTAATATATGATAACTATATGGTTAATAATGATGTCTATTCACCATCCATCCAATGAACTTTCTCCTGATCTCCTGAACTGGGGCATAATAGTGGCTTACAAAGCTTCAAAACAGCCTCAGGCCACTTTTCAATAAAATTATCATAGGGTTTTGCCTTAACTGCAGCACTAGATGCAGAATAATAGATACCCAAGAACCCATTACAAGGCAGTAATTCACTGCTGGAATTATAAACAGCAGAAGCTGAGCTTTGCCCTTGTAATTTTAAAAATGTCAGCACAGTCTCAAAGAGTGAATATATTTTTCTTGCTGATCGTTGGAGGTCTGTTATATGACATAATATATTCTTTCAAGTTTGCCACTGTTTGATGCTAGCTGGTAATAAATACTGGAGAATATAACTGGGGGCTACATGCTTTCTTCTGGAATTAACCCCTTATTACTGAGGTTTTAGGAGGTATGAGAGCATCCAGAAACAACTTTCTCCTGAGCTGCCCAGCAGCCATTGCCTTGCACTGGAGACACGCATCTATCTGTGAGTGAGAAACTTCTCTCCAACTCTCTCACTGAGTCTCCTAAGTCTCTTCTCCAGCACTTGCTGACATTTCACTTCCCATATAAAAAGCCTGACCTCCAGTTTAAGAATTTCTGCCTTTCTGAGTCATTAAGTAAACTCAGGGTAATGCAAACCACCACGGCTTGTGTTTTCACTTCTCCCCAACCTTGGAAAGTAATGAACTCGCACCTTTCCCATTGTGGCAGCTACTGCATGACAAACTGGTCTAAATCCAAACACACAGCAGCATTTAAAGGACATCATGGGCAAGTTTTCCATAGCAGCTTTAAATTTTTATGGTGGAGGTGTGAGTGCTCAGCCCTGCTTTTGCCAAAGTGAAGACTGGGGGGAAGGACACTTTAAATGTCAATGCCTTTGGATGGGTAGGAGCTGTATTTTCTGGATATAGTCAAGCCAAAACTAAACATTCCTTCATCCCTGCTCACCATGCAGGCATGCCCTTTCACTGCACAGCAAAACAGGAGCTCGCTGAGGTAACACCGCAGCTGGTTTGAAATTCTAAAATGACTACAAATTTGTTTCAAGAGAGCAGATTACACCCTTTGGAATACAAAACGCCTGTGCACAAAAATGAGGTAAGAAAACCCTGTACATGTCTTTTAAGTCTCAGGGGATAGTGGACTACATCCAGCAGCCTATTATTACTATGAAAGGACCTGCCAGTTCATAAATGGCATTGAAAATCAGCGTGTCTTCTCCCACCGGAACCTTTACCTTGCCAGGGAACAAACACGCCCTGGGCTTTGTGTACAGGAGGGCTCTCCCCACCCCATGACCCCTTCTCCCCTGTCCCCCAGACAGCAGTTCAGCTGAACACAACCACACCTGGGCAGTTGGGCCTGTCACAGGTCCGGGACTCGGTGGCTGTGCAGGCGTATCCGCAGGACCTCGTCCGCTTCTGATTGCCGCTCCCGCAGGTGACACTGCACAGGGACCAGGGGCTCCAGTCGCCCTCCCCATCGATGTAATCTGGGCAAGAACAAACACGAGGAAGGAAATGAAGAAACAAAACTCCCTACTACCCCAAACTACTGTGTAGTGTTTTTTATTAAGGAGGCAAAACAAGAATGGAATCCAGATGTCTCTACCTGAAGCTTGGGCTGAACGCCAGGCGCGAGCCTGCTGTTTAAATGGTTTTCACACTTGATGCTCCTCAGGGAAATGCATGCAACATTATTTGAAAAAATATTTCCTTTCTCTTTTGACCTTTTGGCAGCTGAGAATCCTCAGCTGCAAAGCTGGGTCATGAACTAACAGTACACATCTATTCACATAATTTCCACGCATATAGGAGTGTGTTTGGTGACCACAGACTAATCAGGCACGGCATCAATTAAACTTTCTTTTTCGTCTTTTCAGAATACACAGCAATAGAACAAAAACAACTAATTAATTTTTAGGGCAAAATACATGTTAGGAAGCTGATGGTCATGTGTGAAAATTTCAATTTTGCTTTTCAGTCCCTTGAACGGGGAATAGGTATTTAAGGAATATTGCTATGAGTACAGGGAACCACAGACACATCATCTTACACTAAGAACAACACCCAATTTGTAGTGTTTCATGTGAATTATCAAATAACATCAAATCTGACTGTTTACTAGCAGAAACCTTCTGAATATTAAACATGACTTCATTCTTTTCTGGTAGGCAGCCAAAGGCACAGGATACAGGCTGCACCACCATGGCTCAGTGCCACTGTATCCAAACCCTTCAGAACCAGTCTCCTTTGCTTGCTACATTAACTGTTGCACATCCCACCTTGTGAAGGCCACCAAACTGATCCTGTGATCTCAGTTTTCTTGCCTCCCCAGCTGAGGGAACGTTTCACTTAATGGTTTTCTCTGCAACCTACTGGAGACATTTGACTGATCCTGTGATCAACACTTGCAGCTGTAGCTCCTCTGGGTTACACCAGCACTGGCAGCAAAGGAAAATGTGGTTTATTGGCTCTGAGCCAGCCCTGCTCCATATCTATAGATAGGAGTACCTGAACTACAGGCAAGACCCAGGGACAGATCACTGCCTTCCCTGGCCCCTGTGCTACACACAATTCCCACTCCCCCCACGGCCCTGCTGTCTGTGGGCTTCCTGAGCTGGTTAGTGGTACACGTAACTTGATTTGTACCATATGTAATGACTGACGACAACTCTGTGGGGTGCTATTAAACATTTATTGCCAGGAGTATGGGAAGGTTATATATCTCACTCGTAGCAAGCTGCCTAAGATCTGACTTCCTCATGGCAAGGACCTTATGTGTTTCTCCTCCTTTTCTCACATGGCTGCTGATCAGGAAGCCACCACACTGGGATTGGTGTCCATGGTGTGATGTGGGTGGGAACTTGCTTCCCATTGGTGTGCAAAGGTCCATGGTTCTGGGATTTGCCAACAGGCAGGCAGTACGACAGCCTGAAAGGGCATTGGATGTATTAGGAAAATGTAATCTGCTCTCTATGCCTGGCCCTGCTCTCCTTCCCAGCTATTTTCCCACTCTGAGATTTTTCTTCACGTGGCTGGCGAGGAATAGGGCACATGAGCAGGTCCAATGCCTGTCAAAGACAAGCAGAGCCATGTGGTGATTTTTGGAAGGGGCGGGATCTGATGCTACACCCTCCTGGACAAGGCCAATAGCACATGACATTTTAGGTTAGTCAGAAGGCCAGGAGTTGTTTCCAATTAGTAGGATGCCCTAGTGTGCAGCAGAAAGCTCTAGGATAATTTTTAGACTGACTGACCTAGTGTTTACACTGCCCTATGAAACACACTATTGAATATACCATGTTAGATTTGCAGCTGGAGCTCAACGTGTTTTTCCTATTTTCATATTTAAAATTCTTACTATTTTTTTCCTATCACAATTATTTGTGAAAACAATTTTATTTAACTTAAATGAATAACTACCTAAGGTATGAATTCTTGGCAATAAGCCCTGCCCACAAATAAATGTAGGTGCAAAAAGAAGGGATAGACTTTAATCTGCTGGCCACAAAATTTATTACATATGTAGGTGCTTAAACACACTGTTCCAAAAAAGTCTCTCTTGATTGTTAAGGCTTAGGACTTAACCAAATCATGGGAAAAATAAGACTGAATCAGTGCACAGCAGCCACTCTGGGGAACACAACAGAAGTGCCAGAGCAAAAGTACTGCAAAATGTTCTGTCTAGAAGTTGTCTGTATTTACATTCAACTGAAATCCATGGGGCTCTGAGCTTCCTGTGAGCACAGTTTAGCTCACCTCCCTTGGGTCATTCCCATATGGATGGTTACAGCCTGTTGGGGCACTGAATAGCTGTAGCTCCTCTCTGTTTCTAGTTTCTGCAACTGTTTCATACAACAAGCTGAAAACAATTGTTTTCGCTGTGACACATCTGGAAGAGACTTACACACGCAAATACACAATGTTCCTGCTGCATATGCCACTCCCCCCACATGCACCAACATAACTCATCTTATTTGTGTATCCACCAAATACTACCACGTTTTAGGTCTTGCTTATTTATCCAATAGTTGTATTTTGGTTCCCAAACCGCCCCATGATTCTAAATTTGTACTCACCCTTAGTCTAAAAATAAATATGAAACCTTGTTTCCTTTGCTTTAAAAAAAAGCACACTTCGGACTAAAAAAGGCCCTTTTCTGGGGTAACTGGTATGATTTGCAAGATTATAGACTTACTAGTGGAATGCAGCTACCACAGTACAGCCTGTGCATCTGCACAGATTCGTATTTAAAAGCTGATGAACAAAAGCCACATGTTGAAAAATTCTGTTTTGCTTGGCCTGCTCTCAGCAATGCCTCACCAGTCGCATTTCCCCCGAGCTCCTTTTTACAATCCCAAGATGCCCATTCAAGGCCTGGAGTGCAAACTCACCATACTCTGGTTGCTCCTTGGACTCGAATGTCCGGTGACTGGGGGCATGACTGTCCCACCCACCCAGAGGGTTCAGGAAGTTGCTGTCCTCAGTAGTGCTGTCATACTTGTAGTCCTGGTCACCGCTGCTCATGCGAGTCAAGGTGGAGGATCTCTGCCACCAGTTCCTCCAGTCAGGAGATGGGACTGGCCAGCTGGGCTTGCTGCTCTCCTTCTGCAGATCCTTGTCCGTCTCGGCGTCGGGGCCATCCACCACTTCAATGGTAACCTGTGGGGTTCAAAATAGGCCAGGTTGCCTGTCAGGACCTCCTCCTAATTCAGTGGGAAACTTTCTATACAGCAAAGACAAGTGGCTGGTGCTGCCTTGCAGAGGGGCTGTGCAACACCAGCAGGTTGTAAACCATATGCGGATTACTGAGGCCAGAGATATGCAGAGGCTGAGTGATTCCTTCTGCTACCTCTGCTGAATCAGACCTTGGAACAAAGGCTAGGAAAAATCCTGCACAAAATAATAACCCATGCTGTGCCTAAAACCTTTGCAGCAGATTTTTCTGCCTTCTGGGGAAAAAATGTTTAGAGCTGAACATATATGACCAGGAAAAAGAAAGCCCAGTCTGTACTCTAATTATGCTGAGGCTGGGTTTGAGGAAAGCATGAAGCACAGCATGCAGAGTCCATTCCAAGGACTTGCACTGACTCAAGATAGGGCTAAGTAAGCCCAGGAGTGTGAAGGTGGAGATGCAAAGCCCAGGGTATCTCTGGGTTTGCATCTGTCTTGCCTTCTGGCATCAGCCCAGTTGTTACCACTACGTGAAACCAAACTGCAACACTATGGGAACCAGCAGCTCCTTGGACCATGACTTGCTGCAAAGCCCTCTGAAGTAGGTCCTTTTTTGATGTTGGAGAGTATAATTCCCTGTTATGGTCAACCTGTTTATGGTTTCTACAGAAGCCTGGAGCCAAAATTCAAAGTTTGCTGCCCAATTCCCTCACAGACATCATGAATGTAAATACCACTTCATGTAGGAACAACCCTTGATTATTGCTCTTCTGTCCCAAAGAATGTGTAATTGTGAAACTCTTGGATAAATACTAGACATGCCTATAGGTGGCTGTTTAGGTAGAAGCAGGGACTAACCATCAGAAACCTTGGCTCTATTGCCTGGCCACAGATGAATCATAAAATGTTTATGTTGTTCAGTGATTACACTGGACTGGCTAAACAACCAGAAATGACTATCAGATACGCCTATAAGGTTTAATAGATATGGAATGCATTCTCAATGTTTTATAGGTTTACAGAGCAGTCTTTTAAGATGGTATATCCTGAAAATCAAGTTGTATAAAACCAGAAGAAACAGAATAATGTACCATTATGCTAGAAGTCATTTAGTTGGCTCTGTATATATAATTATATAAACTAACTAAATAAACTATATAACTATCTAAACTAACTATAAGAAGTTAGTTTTATACAATTTTTATTAGTAAAATCACAAGATACACACAGGAAAAAGAAAGAAGAGTGTGTCATAGGAAGCAAAGCAAAACTGCTGCCATACCTTCGTAGCTGCAGACACAGACAATGCTCACACATCCTTTCTTTGGAGAAAGGAGGTTTGGAACCTATTTCATGCTTTCCATTTGACTAAAGACCAAGCCATTTAAGTGAAAAAAACCAACTTTGAGGCTACTATGAAGCTCCACTGGGAGACAGAGCAAGAGCGAGGGAAAGTTGAGTTGTCAGCCTAACAGCATCTTTGCACAAGAGAGATCTCACTCCCAGACTAAATATGGAATTGGAAGGATTACTTCATTAAACCTCTGTGTCTACAGACCAAGAATTAAAATGGATTTCATAAGTTTGAAAACATCGGGTTAGTTCAGGGATTCAACATTGTTACACTTTCCAAGCAAAACAGAGTTTTCACAATAAGTGAAAGGAAATCACGTTACTGAGCAGCAAACACACAGCACTGCTGGCCAGTAGTGGGGCTTTGATACTCTCCACCTGACAATCAGTACAACTCCAGGACTTTAGCAGCAAGTACTTTCAAGACCACACTAACTCTGTAAGCAATGACTTGGCAAAGTAGAGAAATCAAACCAAACCAAACAACCAAACCAAATCCTCTGACAAAAGCCCAATGATAAACATTCCATTGGCTTTGCTGATCTGGAGTTGTGTGACAGGCAGTCAGCATGAACTCACATTATTTCAGCCAGGGACAGTTTGAAGAAGGACTTGACTGTAAATATATTGATTAATTAATTATTGATTGATTAATGATGCCAAGTCAGTTTAAGGAAAAAGGTTTGTAGTGACAGAGCTTGGTGATACACTGGTGAGGAAAGGCAGGTGGAACTCAGACACTTTCAGCTCCATCAGACTTCCAACAGCACTGCCACTAACTCACTTTCAAGACATACCTGAGCAATCCCCTTCAGCCTGTTTTTACCCCTGAGGAAGCTTGTTACAAAGGCCTTTAGAATGAGTTTTCCAACACACAGCCTATTTGAAAACCAAGAACAACAAAAGCAAAATGCAGTGTGGTGCTCTGACACACGCCTACATTCCTCTTTCTGCTGCTTTAAGCTTTGATTACCAAGATATGTGGCATATAAACCATGGAGTGAAAGGAATTCTATAAGGAGCCCTTGGATTGTCTGAACTGCCACTCTCAGAAATTAGGAGCCAGCTTCAGTCTGTTTGCAGAGACTCAGATATACTCTGCCCAGCTCCATTTAACTTAATGGACCTTCCAGAGGCAGGGAGGAAATCGGTGCATAATCACAGTAATCCCTCCATCACATGACCCCAGAGTTAGGGCAGAGGTGTGAGAAGAGGCTGCTGCTTCAGGTGAGAAATTGCTCCCCTATCCCAGTCTAAAATTTGGAAAAATCAGCATTCACTGACTTCTTCCCAGTACTTACCACAGACTTAATAGCATTAGTCCCTGACTGTACATATAAATATACTTGTACATACACATGGTACTCAAATATGTAACTTGTTTGGTCAGTTTCTATATTGGGGGCTGAAAAAAGAATCAGATCTGGAAGCAGAGTAATAAAAAATGGGCATTTAGAGCAGCTCTGGAAAAGCTTTCATGGTCTATAACTATTCCAACAAAAGCATGTCCTCTTAAAAATTAAAAAAATAGATCTGGTTTACTATTTCTATCTTGGACACTGTTTTAAAGACTGATTTTTTCTTCCAGTGATTATCAAAACTGTAAAGTTTTTTTTTTCCCTCAAGGTTCCCAAAATGTCTGTGGTAACACAGTTCTTGTATAAATCCACAATCATCCCCAGAAGTACTTAAACCTAAAATGAAGCCACTTCTTTTATGGTTGTATAAACTATGAATAAGGACTTTCTTCTAAAAACTGTTAAAAGCAATTGGCGTAGGTATGTTAAAACAACAGATTTGCAGTCAATTTCTAATGAAACAAGTGTATTGAGCACAGATGTCTTCAGACACCAACATCCAATTTTCTCCTGGCCAAAAATATTCAGAAGATAAATATTATCCCCGCCTGCTGGAGCACACAAAAAGTTCTGTGTTCTTCATCCTGTTTACTGAGACAATGTTTTTGAATGCACTTCGGTGGTGTAAACATTGCCCTAAGCAATTGGAAGACTCTGTTTCAGGAATAACCACATTTATGGTATTGTGCAAGCAGTGGATCCTATGACATTTCTATCCTCTTTATCTTTCATGCAACTGATGCAAATTTTTAATGCAGAACTTGTCATTCTGTAAAGATGAATATGTGCAAGTCAGCAATGAGGTAACTAGAACAGGAGAACAGAAATGAGTTCATTATTAGAGACTAAAATGGTAAATTTAGCTTTATACCACATAACAACTTCAATTAAAATGCTGTCAGTAGAGACACCAATTTACTTCTGGCTGTGTCACCTGGAACGGTTTTCTGGACTAGGTGAAAAGTGAAGGACCAGCAGCTTCAAATGACAAATATAAATGATACCTCAAAAATACACCTAATAAAATGTGTGAAAAGTGACATACGCTATAGGTGAGGAAAATGGCCATGAATGAACCTGAAGAAGAGTTACTTTGAAGTCTGCAGTTCTTTTTTCAAAGCAGGTTGTACAACCTTGTTTCTCTATAGTTGTGTATATCCCTAGAGGGGGTAGTTCTGTGTAGATGTTTTTTTTAGAGAAGGTAGTAACTGAACAGATATCAAAGAGAGAAAACAGACAACAACGAGATAATGAATAATTAACAAATAGATAACAAAGCTAACACAGCAGCTCTGGAGTGGCATGACTGGTGGATAGGGCCACAGGCCTCATGCAAAATTATAAAGACGACAGTGCCAAGCAGGCAGCACTAATTTCTTCTGGCTTAAAAGCACTCCTACCAATTATCACCAAACCTGCAACTCAAAGCAAGGACAATAATCTCAATGGTTTTAATCATATCCTGATTTACTTCAGTTTTCCAGGGCACATCAACATGGCTTTAGACAGGAATCCTACCTATTTTCTGTGTAGTTTTTACTTGGAACCTGTCACCTCATCCTAAACATTTAACACATCCATTGGAACCAGAGCTCACCCCTCTGTGTTTCAGGCCTATCGGTCATGAAGCTTGACCAAGATCAAAATTCTCTTAAGAGCATTAATATCAATAAAATGCCCTTGTTACCCCTGGACTCCCCAGCCCTGGGTGGGGCTCTGAGTAACCTGATCTAGCAGAAGGTGTCCCTGCCCATGGCAGAGGGGTGGAACTAGATGATCCTTAAGCTCCTATACCTGTTACAGTCCACAAGCCTGGGAAACCAGCAGTAAAAAGAAATAGGGAGAGACAATGGCAAGAGTTCAATTGCAAGTTGAAACATCTGGCCCCAAACACCGGATCAGCTGCAAAGAGCTTGTAGAAGGCTGGTTGGAACAGAGGAGAAAAACTTATAAGAAATGGAAAATAGGCACATTTCTATACACCTCCCATGTGACAACATTCTGCTGCTGAGGGGTAAAAACAATTCTTACTCTGAACAACAACCCTGACCAATTACAAAGTCTGCATGGGCATCCCTCAGCTAGTTCATCAAATGAGTGCAAACCTTGACAAAAATGGTATTCCACTTGTGAAAGGAAATCCAAGTCACCTTCTCATCCAGAAGTCTTCCAGGCATTAATAGAATTGTTAAAATGACAAAGGAGAAGCAAACAAAATACCCCAAGCCAAAGAGCCAGATTTTGCTCAAGAGCAGCTACTGTGGTTACTCTCAATCAGTGTGGAAGCAACACTTAAGCATAAAATGCCACTGGAAAAGATGGGAGATTTTGCAAGGCTAGAACACCACAGGAAGGCCAGTAAGTGTTGTCCTGGTCTTGAATGCAAAGAATCAAACTGCATTTTGATTACTGCAGCTCTGATTGTTGTTTCTGAGGGTTTTCCAGAAGACAGTCTGCTATACTCATGTTTGATTATCATCTGATAAATACAGAAGTACCTGGGGATATGATAATTTTCTGAATTCCTGTGATGGTGTTCTGATATTCATCCCTTCCTCCCTGGAAAGAGCACACACCAGGACATGATACAGCAAGTGCCATCTCATAGGAACCAGAGGAGGAATGGCCATAAACAAAACTTGCTGGAGTATCTTTTCTACCTGCTTTTTTTTGCCTGTATTTTTTGTTTCTTTATTAGATATTTTTTAAATTCCCAGGAATAATTTCCCTTGGTCTATGCAGGTTTATACCAGTAGAAGGGAAAAGAGATTGTGAGTCTTTGAGAAGAAAATTTGGCCATTGTGCTATCTTCACATACAGGCTTTTTTCTCCTTTCCAACCTCATGGTCCTAGAAGGACTTTTAAACTAGAACCCCCAGGAATGTAATATACAGAGCTGGAAGGCATTGTGCAAAAAGAAAAATGAGCATCAATTCTGCTCTCACCCAAATCAATTCACTCTCAGCCAAAGAGCTGATGAGAAATTCACAAGTCAGCAAGTGTCACTATTTCTGTTCAGGTCAGTATGGTGCTGTTTAACAAGCAAGAATTCACTATAACCCCATTTTTCCTCAAAGAATAAGCCCCCTTTTACAACCTTCGGGGAAAGAAAGAAACTTTCTCTGACTCTGTAAGGAATTAATGGGAGTTTTATCTTCATGAGGCTTGACCTGCTGCAGGACTGTCAACCAGAACTTAAAGAACCTTTGTATATCCCTATGTATGCACCTAAATAAGCACAGTAAATGCAGAACCTAGAAAGTCTGCTTCTGAAAGAGCTCATCCTTGTGCACAAGAGTTCTGGGAACAGCGTTGCCCAATGTTTTCCATTTTACAGGACTAGTCTTCCCAGTCCTCAAAGTCCAGCAAAACTGCTGACATAGCTGTTGACACATCTCTAAGATCAGGTGGTGGAAAAAGAGGTCACGGCAGCAGCAATTACTACAAAGACAAGGCAGGGAACTATTTCCATCTCTTTTATCTATTCTCTGAGTCTAAACATCATATGCTGTTACCAATCAGAGAAGGTTTTTGTTTCCTTCTGTCCTCCTCTGTGGTTTGCTGTTCAAACAATGATGTTACACTATTTCATGCCACAATCTGGCCCCTATAGCTTCCCAACCTTCCCTTCCTAAGGCTTTCTGAAAGAGTTCTCCTGGAGTGAGAGATGTGTTCAGTCACCACATGTTGAACATGTTTATTACCTGGGTCTGTCAACTGTTAGACCTGCCCTTGACCCAAATCTCTGAGGCTTCTCAGTGTTGCAAGTCATCTTATGGCAAATGCAGTGGAGTGACAACATGGGGGCAGCCACAGAATCATGGCATGGTTTGGGTTTGAAGGGACCTTAAAGATCACCCAGTTCCAACTCCACTGCCATGGGCAGGGACACCTTCCACTAGACAAGGTTGCTCAGAGCCCCATCCAGCCTGGCCTGGAACACTTCCAGGGACTGGATATCCACAGCTTCTCTGGGCAGCCTATGCCAGGGCCTCACCACTCTCACAGTAAAGAATTCCTTCTCAAAACTAATCTAAACTTACTCTCTGTCAGTTCAATGCAATTTCCCCTTCCCCTACCACTCCCTTGTAAAAGGTTCCTCTTGTACCCCCTTTAGGCACTGGAAGGGGATCTAAGTTGTCCCTGGAGCCTTCTTAACTCCAAGCTGAACAGCCCCAGCTCTCCCAGCCTGTCTCCAGAGGTGCTCCAGCCCTCTGAGCATGTTGGCTGCTCCCCAGTACATCTCTTACAACTTGACATTCGTACTTCTTAGACATATCAAAAGCATGGTAATTTTGTGGGCTGGGGCACTATAAGAAGCCAGGAATTAATTTAACCAGAAAACCAGATCTATTAGTGTATTGTTTTTATAAGTACATCTTAGGCAGAACAACATTTGAATTTATTGTTTTGGTTAAGAAAGACTACTTATTAATGCCAATTTTGCTTTAAGGCTCTGAATTAAAAACAAATCAGTCATTTTTTCCTCTTTCCAATCCTTGAAGTTTCAAGATGCAAGTGGCTTGTAAGAGGCTGTTCCAAACCCAGGAACAGTTTGAGGAATAACATATAAAAAAGTTTCTTGCAGACAACTTTTTTTTGCTCCAAGCAGCTGCTGCAGAAATTAACTCTAAGTCTCAGTTCCATACAAAAGGAACACATTTGGAGCAAAAGACTTGTTCTCTTACAATCCTTGGAGATGGTTGCATTTTAGAATAGCATACCAAAAGAAGATCTGTTCACAAGCAAATTTTACAATTTGCAAATTGAAGATAGAAATTACAATACCCATTTGTTATCAATGAAGATAATATGCTCCAGAATGGCAATCACAAAGATGGCTTTAGTACCATAACATACATTGATCCCCATTCTTATGCAACCTACACTATCCAGATTGTTCTGCCTGCACGTCATGGAAGCCAGGCTGAAAGTTGTCTTGGTTCATTAAAATAACTTTATGTAAGTCAAAATCAAAAAAGTCTGATGTTAACTTAAATTTGTACCTGAATATTGGGATTCTGCCCATTGATATCTGCTTTGGAGAGGTCAGGGAAGTTTGGGAGATCCAGGAGGAAAGATCTGGGTCCATCTCTTTGCANCAATCACAAAGATGGCTTTAGTACCATAACATACATTGATCCCCATTCTTATGCAACCTACACTATCCAGATTGTTCTGCCTGCACGTCATGGAAGCCAGGCTGAAAGTTGTCTTGGTTCATTAAAATAACTTTATGTAAGTCAAAATCAAAAAAGTCTGATGTTAACTTAAATTTGTACCTGAATATTGGGATTCTGCCCATTGATATCTGCTTTGGAGAGGTCAGGGAAGTTTGGGAGATCCAGGAGGAAAGATCTGGGTCCATCTCTTTGCAAGGACGTGTGGCCGTTTTCCTGCCTGAAGCGCTGCTTGGGGAAGGGCCGGTGGGCAGCCTGGAGATCGGGGTATTCCCTGTGGTCCTCGGGGTCCAGGGGGAAGGTGTCTTCAGGAGAATGTTCATCTGCAGTCAGGGTGTTCTGGGGAAGGAAAAGCAACACACCGTAAGGACAGCTGAGAGGGTGTGGTGCCGTCCCCCAGAGTCCCTGTCTCCCTGCTGGCTGCAGCCTTACAGCACCAGCCCCACGACTTGCTACTGAAACATAAATCTGTAACCATCTGCCACAAGATAAAACTGAGTCACACTTGGGGGGTTGGCTCTTCCACCTTCCTGAACCATGCCTGCCTTGGTGTGAGCACCTACAAACAAACACGAAGCTCTTAAGCAAACCCTGGGAAACCAAACTGCATCACACAAAATGTATCCCTAAAAATGGTGAAAGGTATCCTTCTTGTAAATCATCTTAGTTCACTTTGTTCCAAAGCAAAGCAAGAACACTGACTGCTAATTCCATGTTGAAATTTATGGCATTAAAAGGTCCTACCACTGAGCTGGCAATCTCCCCTCCTCTCCCCTCAGCCTGGAATGACTTCCATCTCATCGTCTGTGTTCCTCACCCAATTTCTCTGGTCTTGAACATCTGAACCTTCCTTCCTCTGGGACCTCATTTTCATGTTTGCCTAATGGTGGGATTGAATTTCAGCGAGCTGTGGGTCAGCGGTTAATGCTTTTGTTATTGTTGAGCGTCCTTTCGGGTTTTGTAGTACATTACAGCAGGCAGCCTCCGAAGCAGTAGCACTGCTGCCACTGCCTTTGACCTCACCAACGACACACATTTAGTAGCAAAACACTGCCTCCCTGGGTTAGGACTGGGCTGGGGACTCAGGGGGGAAAAAAAACCCAGCAGAGAAGTCCAAACTTCTTATGGCTATGAGGGAAAAAAAATGCCTGGGACAGATTCAGCACAGGTTTTGGTTTTGACTCAGCTGAAAAGTTTCAGGCTTGAGGTCTTTGTATGACTGCCTGGGGAGTTTTTATTTTCAGTTCATAAAGAGACAGCAAGCATGGAGAGGGTAAATGTTAAAGACCTATCTTTTAAAACAAGCACAATTAAAGTGGAATGGCCACATGTGGTTCTGGCTCTACTGAAGCATATTTTTGCCAGCATTTCTGGTTAAATGCAATCTCCATCCAGCTCCACTGGTTCAAATTAAGCCATAGCATACCTTTAGCTAAGCTCTCAGACAGATAACAGCTCCAATGCCTTTTATTTTGTGTTTATTTGCTTAGAAGGTTCTAAATTGACCTTTAGAGAGATTTTACAATATAATCTGTACACATTACAGGAAAATATTCAGTGAGTTAAATAAACGAAGATTTAAGAGTTAATCTGGGACTAAATGAAATCGTCCCAATCAAAAATGAAGGTGGTTCTCTTCTCCACTCCTTGATGCACTCACTCCCTTTATAAAGAGCAAAATCAGATTTAGCAGAATTAATGTTGTTTTGGTTCTGTTGCCCAGAATGGTTACACTCTGAAAGTGCCAAAAGGGTATATTTTATACATCTATCTACAGCACAGATGCAAAAACTTTATTCTGAATTAGTGTATATGTACAGTGCTAAAAATGTATGTGCTTCTGACAGGCCGCATTGCTTGAAGGCTAAAACATAGACCCTTCTCTTTGTTGGAGGCCAGGAAGAACTTTCAGATGCTTTTGGTGGCCCACCCATTATTCAGCATAAAGTAGAAAGCAGATCACAGAGCAGCAAGCTCTGGGAAAGGAAACTGAGGGCCACTTAGCTAACTCTGGGTTCCTTACTAGTGCTTTAACTTAACACTTTTCAAATAGAATTTAACTTGGTGCATGAGGATTAACTGGCTTCTCAGCTATGTCTGACTAACAACAAGGTGTAATTGTGCTGTGATTAAATTACCTCAGCCAGGAACCAAAAAAAATGTGGCACTTAACTACTTCTAATGGGGTATCATGCCCATAATCTTGCCTTTATTAAAAATAAAGTGAGGTTTTATTAAAAAATAATACATTTCTCATATACGATTTCATACTTTCCCTATCTGCTGGCTGCTTCAGGAGCATCCTGATTTTCCATGTTAACATACCATGGAGCAAGAGCTGGCCAAGGACTTTAGAGCCCTGCATTTAATTCTCTGATAAGACTCACTGTGTGATCCTGACAGGTCATGGTCTGTCTGTGCCTCGCTGGGGATAACAGCACTTCCCTCCCTCACTGTGATGTTTGCAGGGAGCTCGGCAACTACAATAATAAGGGCTATATAAAAAGTTTTTAATAGTGTCAGACAGATGGAATATCACATGGAGTTAGTTAGAAAATTGTCATGGTGAAGTAATGACATCAGGCTGATCGGGCCCTCTACCAAGCTGCTTGGGGCAGGGACTGTCATTAATTACAGCCTGAATGAGATGGGGGCTTAATGTCAAAAGGAAAAACAGAGGGAGGACAAGATAGCTGCTCCATCCCAAAGGCTGCTGCAGGGAAGGCAGGATGGACCACTCTGCCTGCTCAGGGTGGACATGACCCCAGAGACTCCAGTTCAATGTTAGGTGCACATTCCAAGCTCCAGAGCAGATTTTGAGTGGGACATGGAGCTTGGCTTTAAGAGCAGGGCTGAGTAATGCCTGGCAGGAATGACACAGGTTAAACAGTGTGTGATCTGTCTAAAGGCAGTGTCATCTCCTGAAGTCCCTTCCACACTGGGACAAGCCCAAGCTATGCCTCCTTGGGTCAGACTGCAACACAGGCAAAAGGAAATGCTCAATATGTGTGATCATTCCAGTTATCTGCTCGTGGTACCAGGAGCAAAAGGCCATTTTTTTCCACTTACTAAAATGAAGAGCATATCCTTTGGGTTTTTTTTTTAGGTAGATAAGCCTTGGTGTAGTGTCTATGCTGATTTGCAATATTATTGGAAATGTATCTTTCTGGTAAAAAGATCAAAGAAACTGCCATCATTAGAAGAGAGCTTGAACTGCATGTGAAGAGAAGAATATGCTCAGTATGTTCCTACTGCATTAGCTCAGCAAAGTCTCTTCCAAGACCCATCTAGCAGGAAAAAGTCTGTCCTTACTGCAGTGACAGCATCCCTTCTGAAGAAAATAGGGTTTGTGTTTTTGTGTTCCAAACCTAATAGATGAAATTTAATTTAGGTGTTTTTGTTTTTTGTTCGGGGTTTTTTTTTTTTGCAGAGAGTGATATTCTTCCCTTCTTATTTCTATGTTATTTCCCATGTTTATATTTGCCACCATTTATTTTTAGGTATACACAATTTGTATTCCAAATTACTTCTGGGACAGCAGTGATGCTTGCCTGCCTTTAAAAGCTATGTCACTTCATTCTGAACTACTGACTCAGTTTCTTTGAAGTCATGACATTTCTAATTCTGGCACATTGGTTTCTTACTCGAACGATGCAGCCACTCTAAATATTTTAAGATAAAACACTTTCTTTCCTTCATGCAACAGGATTATTCACAACTTTTAAACTTTCCATTAAAAGGATTTTAAGAAGTTACTCATGCTGGCTACAGTTCTGCAGCCCCATGGGATCAGACAATTATAGAAGTTCCTAATGCAAAAACAGCTTAGGATGTTTGAGTGTTCCAAGTGTGGACAGTACATAAGGGCAGGAACATATTATCCACAGCTGTGTGACAAGGCAATGAAGAGAATCTGAGAGAGAGAATCTGCCATATTGTTTGCACTACAGAAAAACACACCTTGCTACATCCATGGCTGAAAAAGGGAGGGCAGTAGGTCAGTGCATATCCATGTCTTTGTGTCCATCTATAAACCATGGAATAAAAGCAATTCACAGGGATTTTGTGAGGGTAAGTTTAAATGTTGATGATACAGGAGGAACCATGGTGTCCACCACTTGCATCATGGTTTAAGGCACCAAGAGACAATGCAGGAAAAATGTACTGCCTGATACTGCAGTTTAACTCTTCAATAATCAAATTCCAGCTCCCATCTTTGCCTTCACCTTTTGTTTCTCCCTCTGTCAAGACAGAGATGAGCTGCAGGGAACTCTACTGTTTCTCTTCCCCACAGAGAAGCTAAACAGAAATAGGAACTTGTAAAAATACCAGACTAGGGAAAAATGGAATTTTTCTGCAATTTTAACAAGCAAGGAATCCTCTCTTCCTTATTTTAATCCCATTTCCAGTCCTGGAAAAACAACCAAGACAGAGAATAAGTGAGAAATGACTGTAGCTGCAGAAAATATTCTGAAGCAGCTGCTCTTTCTCTGTCCTTCATATTTGTTACCTTCCTTCATTCCCTTCCCACTTGCCAAACTAAGGGCACATTTGCAAGCCCTGCTAATTATGGAGTTGAAAGAATTTGGGAAAACTGATGCAACTTATATGCTAACAGCTCCCAGACAGCAAGGGAATCTATTACTAAATCCCTGCTACAGCTACATGGCTTTTTTATTTCTTGTATACTCCTTTGAAATATCTTGTAAAATGATTTTGACAAGAGGTCTTGAATTGAAAACCAACAGTCTGTCACTGCACTTTCATGATGCACCTGTACAGCATCTTCAACCACCAGCAACAAGGAACGTTTCTTTATTAGGAAACTTCACAGACGCTGTAAAAGATTATATTGCTATCAGAGACAAAATGAGGCCTGGGGCCTTCACAGAAAACCATTACAGCCATTAGGACTGGTTTCATTTCCCACCTGCCTACACAGATTGTTTTCATTTTGAAGGCTGTCATGTGTTTTCAGGTTAGTGCTAAATGATCACTTTAAAATTAACCGGTCTGGGGAGGCTGAGTAAGACACCAGGACACTACATGAGACTTGCACCTCTGCTGATCCAGGATCTGTAATGAACTTGGGTGATCTAATTCCTGGACTTTCCTCCTTTTCTTTTTTTTTTTTTTGGTCTATCGTGAGTCTAAGCAGCATGGGACCTACCAGGATGAGGTATGAGGACAGTGTTAGAGAAGGAGGCAGCGAGGTTAATGGCTAAGAAGCATTATTAGACATAAAAAAAAAGATTTCTTTTATGATTAATGCCACATAGAGTCCAGGCAGTCAGACAGAAGAGAAATCAGACCAACCACTCAGCTAAGGCATTCTCATTTTTCCTTAAAATGTGCTTGCCCTGCACTCACATATAGTAATGAAGTGAAAGGCCCTCATTTATCTTTCGAAAACTGCACAAACT
>VYZS01024103.1:0-12065 GCA_013400695.1 Neodrepanis coruscans
CCCTCATGCTTCCACAGAGCTGGTGACAGGCGTGGGCTTTGGGGTCTGGCAGATGAAGCACATCTCCCAGCCTTATCAATCCTCACTGCTGGTATCAGCCACAGAGGGAGTTCCTGTGCCAAAGTACTTTTTGGGTGGCAGACCAAATTAAAAAAACCCCCATGATCAAATGCAGCAATCCCCACCCATCCCCACTGCCCTTGCCTCACACATGGCAGCTGGTAAATTCATTGCGAAATGCCATCCGCTGTCCTGTTTATTCCAGATGAAAATTTCTTCTCCAGAGACTCTTTTCACAGGCAAAACACTTCATTTGTGTAAATACCTCAGAAGGAAAGACTCTGAATCGGGTCTAAAACTACACCCTGCTCTCTTATGAAGGCTGAGTAGTCCAGCTAAAACAACTACAGCACCCCTGCTTGACTTTCCAGGAGAAAAAGCAATCCTTCCCATGGCAGGGAGACAGCTCTGCCAATGTTTCCTTCTCATACCTAGCACTGGCAGTAATTTCAGCTGTGGCAAGATTCATCAAAGTTAATCATCTGACCCTCATCTACATGAGATAATTTTTCAGCGAGCAGAATTTGCCAGTAGCCTCAGCTGGCACCACGCAGACCAACATGAACAAATCACATCCTGTTCCAGGTCTGGCTTTCCAAATCCCAAGCAGGGAAAGAGAGCAGCGGGCGTCAGATCCTGAGGAAGACCTAGATTCAATTCAGCTCTTGGTGTTGGGCCATACGGCTGCCTCAGGTAGCTCTTCAGCAAAAATCTGACAGTCCCCAAAACTTCCCGAACACTTCTGGCCCTGAGCGGTTGGCATCTTGCACAACCTTCTGATCTGACAAGTTTGCCAACATCCTGAATGGTGAACATCTCATGAGGTAGGCGGTTCTTGGGAGGCTTCCATGCATCTTCTGTCGTCTCTGAAAAACCTGTCTGAAAAAAATCGGCCTCCTTCTGGCTTTGCGTTCAGCCCGGCACCAAACCTATGGAGGCAGGTTCAATTGGAAAGGTCCCATCTCTGCAGGGGTTCGAGCCAACCTTCTGATTTGATGTGAACAGTATGTACGAATGCCACTGAATGACATGTTTCCATGATAAAGAGTGTGGTGATGAAATTCTTCTGCGTGCCAAGGAGGGAAACAAAAAAGTCAGTGGGCAGCTGCAACACATCACAAGAGCTGGAAAACAAAACCCTTTCCAATTCCCAGAGTAGTTCTTGAGGTAGCTGGAAACCTCAGATTCCTGCCCCCTGCAAGGGACCTGTACTCCTCCAGTGCACATAAAGCACTGTCACTGTATTAAAGCTGAACAAATACTCCACAGAGAATAGGGAGATATTGTTTGAGTGGCAAAGGCTGATAAATCATTCTCTAGACTTTTTCCTCTATGCTTGGCTTCTTCCCATTGATCCATAGGAAATCATTGTGACTTTGCATCTGAAAATCCATAACCCAAAAGTCCATGCATTGATAACTTTGAGCAAGTCATGTTCTCAGGTAACACACAATTTGGTTTTGGTTTTCCTTAACACTGTTCTGTGGGGAGGAGGGTAAAGAAAGCCCGGGGTGATTTTTGATGAGGGGACAATGGAGCTCATCTATATTCTCACGTCAAAGCAGCCCCCAGGCCCAACCTCGAGAAATGCACACCATGCACATGTTACCCATTCCTGATGCAATTGGGAGCTGCCATAGCTCGATATTTTTCAGGCTTTTCAGGCTGAGAGCAGGTAGATAAACACATGGTATTGATGCAAATGTTCATGGATGGCTGGCATATGGTGGGTAATTGAGGCTCAAGAAACCAGCAGAACCCTGAGAATCTCACCGTGTTTGCTCCACCTCTGATACCATCTCAGATCTCCACATCTCTAAAAGAGGGGTGATAGCACTCACTGTGGTTTCAGCATGTGAGTCTGATTTTTCAGCCTGAAGTCTATATTTTAGTCCTGTTGTGGTTGGCTGACCCTGGCCAGCAGTTGAGCACGCAGAGAGCTGCTCACTTGCTCCCTCCCCATAGCAGGATGGGGAAGAGAACCAGAAGAGCAAAAGTGAGAAAAGTTGTGGGTTGAGGTAAAGACAGTTTTAGAAGCAACATAAAGCTGTGTGTTAGCTAAGGGAAATAAGGAATTAATTCACTCCTTCCCTTCAGCAGGCAGATGTCCAGCTGCTTTCTGGTGTTCAGGGCCTCCATATACATGATGGATACTTGCAGAGACAAACACCATAACCACAAACAGCCCTGCTTCATTCTCCTTTCCCTGAGATTTTATTGCTGCCATCATATGGTTTGGAATATCCTTTTGGTCAGTTGGGATCAGCCGTTCTGCCTCTGTCCCCTCCCAGTCTCATGCCTGGGGGTAGAATGGGAAACAGAAATTTCCCACACAATGGAAACACTGCTTAGAACTAACCAGAACACCAGTGTGTTATCAACACTGTTTTAGTCACCACTCCAAAACATGGCACCATACAGGCTGCTGTGAGGAAAATTAACTTCATTGCAGCCAGACCCACTACACCCACAAAGCTTTAGCCCACAAAGCTGCTCTGTGCCTGGGGCATCACTTTCTGTCTGCTATGGACGAAAGCTTCACAGGGCTCTGAAATGCCACACGAACAAATAGGTCCATCAAGACCATCTTCCTCTGAAAATCTTATTTTGATCCAAAGGGACAGACAGCCTGAGGCTAGAGGAAAGAGAAAGTGGCTAGAGAGTGCTACCTTTCAGTGCAGGAGATCAGGAGATCTTTGTTTCACTTTAATGTCCTGAAGAATGATTGAGTCATTTACCTTCCCTGCGCCTCATTTTCTCAGTTCCCAGAGCAGAAGCCAGGTATTGGTGGTGCTTCAGGGACACCAGGGAGGGAGGTGGGCTGTGGAAAATCAGTTGGTGCTGGTTCTGTTGCGTAGATATTTTGTCATCCTTCCACTGCCCTTGTTTATCTTCGAGCTGCCTCTTCCACAAGACGTAACCTCCACCTGGATATGGACTGATTTGGTTCAAGACTCGTGGAAGTTTCCCTGCAGATCTGTGCCACAAGATGTGATGTGAACCTGCACAACATATGGTTCAGATCTCCTTATTTCATATAAAATGAGACTTATCTCTGTAATCCTGAACTAAACAGAAAGAGATACAAGCAGAGCCAGAAGGGAGCATCACTGCCACTCTCCTGCCAGTTTTCTGGGTCGGCACTGACTTACACACATCCCTGCACAAGCTTTCAGCCAGTCTCACCCACCAAAACTCATTTCCAAGCATCCAGATGGGGACTGAGTCAGGTTTTCAGTGAACCACTGCCAGGTGGTGTACCAGGTAGCCCTAGGCAGGCCTCACCTTGTGCAACATCTCCTGTGCTGCATTATCCTGTCATGCAGGTCTGCACCAAGCAGGGCCCTCCTCAGCTTCAGGGTCCTGAAAGAGCTCTGGAGTGAGTCACCAGTGGCACTATTGTGTTGGCAGGAGTGGGCAACAAGTCCCACTGTGTCCAGCCAGTAGCCTGGACCAGAGCTTTGGATCATGAACTTGCCCATAAGGGCTTCTCAGTGTGGGTGACAGGCAGGGGCCCAGGCAGGCAGGAGGGACTTTGCTGTCCTGTCCTCTGGCTACCTGTACCTCTTATTGAGCCTCAGCCTTTCTGAGTTTGACCCATACTTTCATACTCTTCTTTATCCATTACTCAGCTGTAGTTATTCAGTTTGTTTTTCCCTTCTTGAGTTTTAGAGCAGTGAGTAGTTCAGGATTCAGCTGCTTCGGTTATTTTCTGTGTTTCCTGCCTGCCTTTGTACCTGCATCTTTTAGATCATTTCTGTTAAGGAAGTGTCATTTCTGACCCCCTGGGACTTCACCTCCTGGTTCTCAAAAGCCAGAGGAGATGTCTCCCAAGCCCATTGACTTTTTCTTGCCACTCTCCTGCCACTCTCCTGCCACTCAGAGCTGTGAACTCTCACAGCTGCTCTCACCCAAGGTGCCTCCCACTTTCAGTTTGCAAGGATCCCACATCAAATGCATGCAGCCTGAAGCTAACAGATGTTTTTCCATCCCATCAGCTTTGAGCTGAAATTGAGATTTTGATTTTTTTTCCATTGCTTGTACCACCCATACCAAAGGTTCTCTGGGATAAAAGCCGATTTCACTGAACACCTGCTCAGCCCTTTTCTGCCCTACAGTCCTTCTGTAAAGGTCTAGCCGTGCCATTTTCCTGCAGATGCTGTCTTAGGATGCAGAGTTGGAAATAAGTAACCTCTACAATCCTAGATATCATGTATTTGTCTGATTACAGGACTCCCTGGCCTTTTCCAGGTCTCTTGGAGATATTTCCAACTGAAAATGACTGCTGCCTGACCATGCTTCTCCACAGTTTACCGAAGAGCTGGTGTTCCTCTTTATACCTCAGCTCAGACAGCTGGAAAGAGCAGTCACGCTCACAAAAAACCACTGTTATTTTCTCAGAGGGGAGCTGTGAGTTCTGTGGAGAGACCAATCCATGGTGATTATCCCTTACTGGCCATATTAGAAAAAGCAAAGCACGGTAGAGAGTCTTTTCAAGCCACATGGCTGCACAAAGGAAGGACCAGGCATTGTGCAGTTCCAGGGCAGAGAGACCTTTCTCTTCCTCTACAACAGTGTGGGACCTGCTGTGGAGCAAAACCTGCCTTTTTGGCCCATGTGGGTGTTACCCAGACAGGGCCAGTGCTTCCCAGGGTGTCCCAGCCCACATCCTCACTGGATGGGAAATGAGGATCTCTAGTCCTTCCTTCTCACCCCTGCCACCTTTCCTCCATTTTCAAGAGGGAAAGGAAGGGTGTAAAAGCAAAAAGTGATGGTCACTTTTTTTGTACCCATTGGAATGTGGTTAGTCTATGGCCTGTGCCAGGGTCTGCACAGGTGTTAAGGGTAGGATGCACTTTTTGATGACTCTCCAGAAAATGCATCCTGTTTGCTCCCTCCTCTGTAGCCAGCCCAGCTCTGCAGAGCTGTGAGTCATGCCAGGCAGCAGGATTTTATTCCTGTCATTACCACATCAGTTCAGACTGATGCACAAGGGAGCTGGTTGAGTAAGAAGGTGCCATTTTTACACAGTGGCTCTCCAGGCAGGAGCTGGGCTTTTCTGACAGTATTTTTTTACAGTGTCTCAGCCAATAAAACTCTGAGCACAGAGGGTCAGGACATGCTACATATCAACAAGGGGGATGTACAGTAGTCACTGCATTTTCTTTTCTCCTGCTGTCCTCTATGGAACCCTGGACTTCAGTGCTGACATGTCTTGCAGCTGAGGTCTCCAGAAAGACAAACAATTCAGTCTGGAGCAGGAGGAGACCTCAAACTATCAATAGAGGAGATGGGACAGCACAAAGGGACTGTTGGATGGGAGGTGGATTTGGAAAGCTATGCATGACCACTGGCCTTTGACTAGACATAATCAGAGTTCCCAAGGAAGCTGGGAGAAGTAAGAATCCACCAACTGCTCCTCCAAACCTATCCATCCTCCAGTGGGCAATGTCATGGTCAAAGAAGGATCCCACCTTGGTGTTTCCTAACAGCTGGGGAGACTTCTCCTACCAAGACCATGCGGATCTCTCTTCTGACTGGAAGTTTGTTGTCTAAGTGACTGAAAAGTAAGGGAGACGTCTCACCTCAGAGCAGTTTGTCCCAGAAGAAGACACTGGAAGCTGCATCTCTGGGCCGTAAAGGGACCTCAGATATCAAGTTATGATTTAGGTAAGGAGCTATTGGGTGTGAGAAACTAACAGGGATAACTCATGGCTTTGTGGAGCATGGGGCAGAGTAATCCTCTCGTGCCCCATGCTGCTTCTGTGCCTGACCCAGCTTGGCCACGCTTCACTCAAGAGGGAAGGGAAAAAGAGTACCTGTTGAGCAAATCCAAGATCTCAAGGCTTCTTGAGGGTTTTCTACCCTTGACATCCAAAAACACTTCAATGCCCTTTGTTCCCATGTCAAATTTGTTATGAGTTGGGGACCAGCTCATTTTTTGGATCCAGTGTGAGAGATTCTCACACACTTTCAAGCTGAGAACATGCCTAAATCAGAGTAAACCAATTGCTCTGTGATCTGTGTTTATAGTTTCTAGGTTTTGCACTTTGCACGAACAAGTTCTCTACAGGAGCTGAAATCCAGGAGAGGAACAAGGCAAGCAGACAACAATGATGCATCCAAGTTTTGTTACTGAACAAAAAGGAAATCAATGGCTTCTCCATCCATCTCTACCACAGACACAAGGAATTGTTGATAGGAAGGGACCTCTGAAGATTTCTAGTCCGATGTGCTTGGAGCTGGACCTTGGCCAGTATTGTGCCAGGTCAGAATTGGCTTGGCCTAACTGCTTCTTGAAAGCACCACTTCTCTGATGACCCGTCTGGGGGAAGAAACATCCATACAGAGAAGATGTTTTTCCACCAGAATGCCTCAAGCATAATGTGTAGCCATGGTTCTTTGTTTTACTTGTCACTGACTGATCAGCTTCTCATCTCCACGCAGGGATGGGAAGGAAGGTGCTGGCAAATGTGTCAGTCTGAGTGTGTTCCATCAGTGTGTCCACAGGAGAAAGGTTTCAATGGGTCTTTAGGAGGTAATCAGAAAAAAAACTGGCACTGACAGCCTCACTACCCAGGCAGGCAGGTGTCATGCCCTGACTGCAGAAATTAGATAGGCTCAAACATTGAACAAGAGAGGCTCCAATATTGAGCAGGAGAGGCTCCAACAGACAGTGTTAAGCAGATTGTTCCTGGCAGGACCTGACACCATGGCAGCGCCACTTGAGTCCTGTCCAGTTTGCTTCTGTCTGGGAAGGAATTGTCAAAACCAAGTGCAGCTGCTAAGTAGGATCTCCAAGTTACCTGCAGCTGAAAGAGTTTTGATGATGCTGGGACTGAAGTCAGGAGGCTTTGCAAATGGCACTAACCCAAACATTTCAAGAGGCATTGGTGAATACAGCTAATTGGTTTTTAAAATTGAAAAGTTAAGATACCCACTTCCTGAGATTGGAAATGACAGAAGTCCTTTCTTCAGAATATGGAGCAGAGAAGAGTGACAGGAAGAGATGAACTGACTTTCTGGGGTACAACCTGCATGTACAGACCAAAGAAGTGGCTCCAGACATGACCCCTTTGCTTATTGCACCACACATCAACATTCCTGCTCCTTCTGGGCCTCCCTGCCTGTGGCAAGAGCTGGCAAGGTGCTGCTTTGAGCTGGATAATTGAAGCAATGTGTTAGTAGTTATTATATGGAGCTGGGGAGACTAAGAAAACCCACAAGTGTTCTTATCTATTGGCAGGAACAAGATCATCTCTGTCCAGAGTTGCCAGGTTGAACTGAAGGTATCTGAGTAATCACAGAATCATGGAATCACAGAATGGTTTGTGTGGGAAGGGACCTTAAAAATCTGCTAATCCAACCCTCCGCCATGGGCAGCGACAGCTTCCACTATCCCAGGTTGCTCCAACCTGGCCTTGGACACTCCCAGGGATGGGGCAGCCACAGCTTCTCTGGGCAGCCTGTGCCAGGGCCTCCCCACCTTCACCCAGGAGAATTTCTTCCTAATAAATTAATCTAAACCTACTCTCTGTCAGTTTGAAACCATTCTTCTTCATCCTAACACTAATATTCACAAGGTGTTCAGTAGCTTCTTCAAATCGGTTTCCCTGAGTTGAAAAATTGTTTACCCATGAACACACTCAAGGTCTCCCTGGAAGTTTACAAAACCCTTGATTTTTGTTTTCTAACACATAGTCTATTTTTATCGAAACATCTTCAGAACTGTTTAAAATTTGTCTTTGGCCAAAAGCATTCTGTTTAAATATGGTTTCTGAAAAAAGTGAATGCTCATAATTCTGCAGAAAATGGCAAATGTCAAATTGAATTCATGCCAACTCCACTTATTTATTAAAAAGTGACAATATTTCCATTTAAATAAGTTCTTATCATATATTTTGACCAGTTTCCCTAACTGTGGCTTTAATAGTGATCTGCTTATCCCACTGGAGCCCGTCAAATGAACAGAGGTGAGGATACTGAGCAGAAACTGCTTGTGAGTGAGATGAAGGGCAGACGAGGAATTCCCTACCCCCATGAGAGAAACCCACCCCTTGCCAAGGAAAGCTCATTGCTCAGACTTCAAACACTACAGCTTGTGCTTAATTTGGATACCACGGTTCTCCTGCTATGATGAAAAAGTGCCAGTCTCACTCCAGGCAAAAAAATTGGGGGCTTAGCAGAGCTGCCAGGCCCTGTCTTTCCACAGGAGCAATGCCATGGTCTACAGCAGGATGGCTGCAGCAGCAGGTATCGGATCGGGCTGAGATCCCAGCCAGCTCAGATGGATGNCAGAATGGTTTGTGTGGGAAGGGACCTTAAAAATCTGCTAATCCAACCCTCCGCCATGGGCAGCGACAGCTTCCACTATCCCAGGTTGCTCCAACCTGGCCTTGGACACTCCCAGGGATGGGGCAGCCACAGCTTCTCTGGGCAGCCTGTGCCAGGGCCTCCCCACCTTCACCCAGGAGAATTTCTTCCTAATAAATTAATCTAAACCTACTCTCTGTCAGTTTGAAACCATTCTTCTTCATCCTAACACTAATATTCACAAGGTGTTCAGTAGCTTCTTCAAATCGGTTTCCCTGAGTTGAAAAATTGTTTACCCATGAACACACTCAAGGTCTCCCTGGAAGTTTACAAAACCCTTGATTTTTGTTTTCTAACACATAGTCTATTTTTATCGAAACATCTTCAGAACTGTTTAAAATTTGTCTTTGGCCAAAAGCATTCTGTTTAAATATGGTTTCTGAAAAAAGTGAATGCTCATAATTCTGCAGAAAATGGCAAATGTCAAATTGAATTCATGCCAACTCCACTTATTTATTAAAAAGTGACAATATTTCCATTTAAATAAGTTCTTATCATATATTTTGACCAGTTTCCCTAACTGTGGCTTTAATAGTGATCTGCTTATCCCACTGGAGCCCGTCAAATGAACAGAGGTGAGGATACTGAGCAGAAACTGCTTGTGAGTGAGATGAAGGGCAGACGAGGAATTCCCTACCCCCATGAGAGAAACCCACCCCTTGCCAAGGAAAGCTCATTGCTCAGACTTCAAACACTACAGCTTGTGCTTAATTTGGATACCACGGTTCTCCTGCTATGATGAAAAAGTGCCAGTCTCACTCCAGGCAAAAAAATTGGGGGCTTAGCAGAGCTGCCAGGCCCTGTCTTTCCACAGGAGCAATGCCATGGTCTACAGCAGGATGGCTGCAGCAGCAGGTATCGGATCAGGCTGAGATCCCAGCCAGCTCAGATGGATGATGGTGAGCTAGAGATGGGTGGGGGGAGTCATTTCTTCACACACTGGGGAATTGATCTGGCTTATTTCCCCTTAAAACAGAAAGTTATTTCCCCAGAGCACAGCCCAGTGTGATTAACCCACAAGGTCTCAGCAGTGGTGGGTGTGATAACAAGAGGAGACGGCTGCAGGTGGGATTTTCAGATTGGACATTAGGAAAAATGCATTCCGTGGGTGGGTGCTGCAGCCCTGGGCAGGGCCACGAAGGTGTGGGATTTTCAAGATTTGGCCAAACATAACCGTGTCTGACTGACAACAGTCCTGCTCTAAGCAGCAGGATGGACCTGAGACCTCCCAAGAGAGCAGCTATCGTGCTGGTTTTATTTCATGTCTCTGTCTGGCTGACTGTGCCATCATGTGTTTCTCTGAGCCCTTTGCTAAGGGCTCCTGTGGGCAGGCAGACCTTGGAAAAACACTGATCTATTTCTGTGCAATGATTTTTTGGGGGGAGGTGAGCACAGGCAGGCAGGTTAAATGCTGGAAGCATTTTTTAACCTACAGCTTCTGTTCTCATAAAACTTTGGAGAAATACCTTTCTTCACAGGTGACATGAGGTTACCACAGCTGGATGGGCTGTTATGAACCTTCCTGACCTTAGGCCAGCTCAAGGCCAAGAAGTGAAGCTGGACACTTCTTAGATCTCATCTCTAACCCCTCTGGGACCTCAACCCCAACCCCTCTCAGACCTCATTCCCCATCCGAAGTTCCCAGACCGGCTGGTTTGCTTGTGCTCTGCCTTCAAACAAGGACAAATGAGGCAGAATTCAGAGAAGAGCAACAGGAATGATTACGGGGGTGGAGGTAATGGCTGAGGAGGAAAGATTTTGAAATTCAAAGATAAATAGCCAGGCTACAAGCCCACATACAGGGACATTATCATCAGTCATTAAGCAACACAACACTTCAGAGCCAGGGCAGGCTCATGATTCAAGACAGCCCGGCCTCCAAAGTGCTGTAGCCCAGAGGAGCAGCACAAGGCCGGGCAGAAGGAACCCACTCAGGCTTGTGAACATGAGCATTTATTTTTATTTTTTCACCTCCATGCAACATCTCACATCATACAATGAAATTCTGTTTGGCACTAAGCAGTACCACAGGGGCACCAGGGTACGGGAACCTCAGGCTTGATGATCTTGGAGATCTTTTCCAACCTTAGTGACTTTATGATTCTATGATGCTAAGATGCTGTGAGTCTATGATTCTGTGATGCCAGGATTTTATGGCTCCATGATCAGGGAGACAGTCTGGAAGTTGGTGTATTTTTTGTGTGGCAATGATCAGCCAGAGAAAGAGCTGGAGCCCCATTGCTCGGGATACTCCAGTTAGACTGGACAAAGCATCAGGCAGTATCCAAGGGTGAGTGATCCGCCAGCAGCCAGCAGCCAGACAGAGCAATTGGAGGAAAGCTTTCCCAGTGCAGATTTGCAGGAGAGGGGCCAGATTTTCCTCTGGTGTAATCCTCAGCAAGAGGGAAAGTGCCAAGCCCTCCTCACACCTTCACTCGGGGAAGAGCCGGGCTCGGATCGCAGTGTGTTCCCACAAAGTTTGCAAACCGCAAATGTCACACGGTGAGACGGGGAGGGAGAGAGTGAGTGGAGAAAGGGGAGCAATTAATATGCAGCTGGTGCACGGGCTGGAGTGAAAGGAGCCGACGATGACCACCCGGAGCTGACGCTTAGAAACGTAAAATAAAAGCTGAACGGATGGCTGAATGCAAGACCCAGCAAATCAAAACAGATGCAATAAGCTGAGGCCAGTGGAACCAGCAGCCAACAATGACAGCAGAGCCCACGGGCTGGGGGGCACGTGGTTGGCACAGAGAAAGGAGGAGGCCAGAAAGAAGCGCAGATGAGCTCTACCAAGGGAATCAAAAGCCTGCTGTTTTGAGAGCCGGAACAAACGGCAAGTGTGCTCCTGCCACACATGGCATCGACAGCGGGAGCTGCGTGGTCCTCGTGTCCCTCCTGGAGCCAGCCGGAGGCAGGCTGCTCCCAGGCTCAGCACAGGATTCTCCATCCTCCCTCCTGCCTTCCTTCAGGGAGAGCTGCCCTCAGCCACACACTGCTGGAGGGAGGTCAGGGATCTGCTCTTTCAAAGAAATCCTTCAGCCAAAACTCCTCTGTCTTCCACCACCCGGGTCCTTCCCAATGCAAGGGAGGGAGATCATCCTTTCCTTATCCAGTATGGTTTGGGGCTTTGGCCAGCTGGGGCGAGGGCTGCACCAGTTTGTGGCTTCCAGGTTACTTGTGTAAAACCAGGGGAGGGGAGAGGAGGGGAGGGAAGGGAAGGGAAGGGAAGGGAAGGGAAGGGAAGGGAAGGGAAAAGTCGACATTGCTGAGGCCATCTGCCCCTTGCCCTGCTTGGGCATTGTGCTGTGGGTTAGCACAGTGACTGGCCCCATGAGCCTGGTGACAATGCATCTGCTGGGAGGAGGATTTTGCAGCCCAGGGCACAGATACCCAGCCCAGGAGCTTTTGTGTCAGTGGCATCTATGAGTCTGTAGGGTTTGTGATTCATAGCAAACATCTGGGGCAGCAGATTTGTGTATGTGGTGAGGAACATCTCTAGTTTGAACACCTCATCCCTAACTTTGTGTGTAGGGGTGCAAAAGTCCCAAGTCTTGGCTTCCTTGCCCCAAGCGAAGGGCAGCAAAGCAGAGGTTGGGCATATCTGCACTAACACAACCTCCAGCAGCAGT
>VYZS01024105.1:0-39418 GCA_013400695.1 Neodrepanis coruscans
TTTGCAATAAGAAAAATGATACAGGTCGATAAATCCCTTTAACATTGTTCCTGTGTTCTTATCAAACAAAAGCCAGCACCCCTCAGAAAGCTTTGCTTTCTCCTTGGTGTGTCTTCATTGAAGCCATCACCCTGCAGCAGGTTGGGTGGGGACAGAGATATGTCTGAGGATGTTCAGTGAGTTTCTGGTTTGTGTTACATCTCACGGAATGAGCCTGAGCAGTTCTGTTCAACACATCCCTGTGACTTCCAGTTGACATTGCAGGTGTGTGCACAGGTCTTGTGATCCTCTTCCAGCCTTTGCTGCCAGTAGCTGAACACTGGTAACAAATAAATAGTTTCCTGGCCTGGCATCCCTTTTTTTCCACATTATTCCTCTGTGCCTCAGGTGTGATTCCTCATACAATCAGTTTTCCCTTAATTCACTCCTTCTTGACTTCCCAAGCCAAGAGTTGGCTTTGGACAATGAAGATTCTTCCTCCCTCCTCCCCCTTCTCACCCACCCCACACAGCTGACTTTCTCTAAGCTCTGCTGTATCCTTGCTCCATCCCATCTGCTTGTCTTTAAAAGTTTAGCTGCCTATTTTTAAGTTCAATAGAAGAGAGAGTTCTTCCTCCGTCCACTGATGTATTTATAGGATTTCTTGTGACTAATTTTAATCACTCTTCCCTCCTCTCATTTCCCCCCCCACCACCTCCCATCCCTTCAGAGGAGAAGTTGGGTGAGGTTTAACGTTTGCCTTGAGCACAGGCATGAGAATGAATTCATCAATCAGTAAAAATACTCCACAATCTGCTTCCCTTGAAATACAGGGGAGTTGTTTGGGGCCAATTTTGTGCTTCTTAAAAGATCCCTGTGTGGTTTTTGAGAACTCATTTCCTGTGATTCTCCGAATGAAGTATCTCTTATTTTGCCCTGTGTTTTAATCGCTGTTAAAGTTGGATTTGCTGCAAAAGTAAAAAGCTTATTCTATGGAAGGGAGATGGAAGGAGCCTTCTGAAGTCAGGGTGGGATGAAGGATTAGAGGAGGAAGGCTGGCATCAACAACTTGAAAGGCACATTTATCTCTGAGGAATGGGAAGCTTAAATGGGTGAGTGAGCACACTGACACCATCCCTGGCCAGAGTAAGCTTGTTTGGAAACCAGGACGTGTGGCCCAGCTTTCCCTCTTTGCCTGCATGGAAAATCCCCTGTGAAATGCACAAAAGTTGTGTCTCGTGGAGGCTGCGAGGAATCCAATGTGTTCCCTCTGCTCTGCCCCCCCTTTGCTGTTGAGGATTGAAATGGCATTAACAGAACTGGGTGGTGTCATGGTTTCAGCCAGAAACTTGTCTTTTCCAGGGAAAAGGAGTATGTGAAAAGTCCTTGTCAGTAGAGGAAGAGCTTGCCAGGGTGATGATGAGGACATGGGGACAGGGAAGGTCAAGAGCCTGTTTCCTTCTGGTTTTGTCTTCCTTTTGCCTGAACTCTCAGCCAGAATTTCGAGGAACTGCTCCCTCACCACTGTGCCTGAGCATCAACTCCAAGGGATTCAGTGTCAGGTTAAACACAAAGCCATTGTTTCACTGTGTCCCCAGAACAGGCTGGGGCAGTTTGCAGGGAAGGACCCGTTGTTCTCTTCCAGGGGACACCAAGGGAAAGACAAAGTGGCTGTAACAGCCCTTTGTTAAATCACAGGTTTGAGGTTGATAATAATTTTCACTTTTGTTTTGTATTCCAGTGTCCACGAACCTCTCAAAGTTTTAATCCATTTTCCAGCCTGTCACAAGTCTCCCTCAGTGCTGTGTACCTGTGGTTCAGTGTATCAGCTCTTGTGATTTTAAGGAAATTCTTGTGCTTTTAAAAGAAAAAAACTCCTCTATCTGTGGTGTGGCTTTGTTGCAATCAGGTCCTTGGATAAATAAATCTGTAGTTTTTGACTCTTGGTGTTGCTTGTCTGGAAGTGCAGACAAGTTGCTGGGTTGAAATAAGTAGAAACAGGGCTTTCCAAAAGCAGTAGCAGATGTAAAAAGAAATTACTGAAGTGCAGGAGTAAATTCCTTTCCAAACCTTGCAGGAGAGTCCTCTCCTGGGTAAGTGAATGTCTTGAGAGTAGAATAAAAGAAAGCTAAAAGGAGAAAATTGTGTGGAAAATTACATTCTTAAAGAAAATGTCCAACTGCAAAAATTAATCTCCCAAATAATCCAGCTCTTAAGCACTTAATGGGAGAAAATATTTCTATGGGGAGGAATGTTAAACCTCTGCCTTGCTTGGCTTGTGCTGGGATACAGGGATTCCAGGGAGCTCCCGTTTGCAGCCACCACAAAGGGTCAGAGTCCTGCAAAGTTGACAGGAATTCAAACCACATCCTGAAAAATGTGGTCCCTGTGGTGCTGGTGGTTTTCTGACTGCACTGTGTAGGACTGTGGCACTGGGTAATTTTTTCTTTCAAGCTCCAGCAGCTGAAGGAGACAGGGAGAAGCTCTTTCATCATCTGAATCCACACTGATGAATATGACGCTGCCCTTCCCTGGTGCATCTTATCTGAGGATCTCCCAGTGCTGTACAGGCTCTAATTAAACCACTCAGCCCCTGCCTGAGGTGAATGACTAATATGGAACTGACTTTCTGTGGAAGGCAAAAAGGGAGATGTGATCCTCATGTGGCCTTTCCCAAAATCGTGTGCTGACAATGATGAGAACCTGCAGCCTTCAGTGTTTTCCCATCCCTCACTTGAACTCCTGGGAAATGTTCAGAGTTCTCAAAATATCTCAAAGTGCAGTGCCTGCTTTCCCTCCACAAAGGCAGTGTGGATAGCCTTGAAACTCTGGGACAGTGTTTCTCCTTGAGCTAATGGGAACTACAAGCAATAAATGAGTGCACATTGATTTATTCTGTATCAGATCACATACAAGATCCTCCTTTGCCTCCTGCATGGAAATTGCTGTGGGCTCAAGTGGAGTTTCAGTATGTTCAGAGCAGAAAGTACAGCTCTGAGTGTCGTACAGGGAACAATGGGATATTGTCTGTTTCCCTACACAGTGGATGATGGCAGGGGGAAGAAGTCATCTTTCAACTCTGGGTTTTTGCAAGAAAGCAACTGCATCTGCCTCTGAGGTAAAAATTAATTATTGGGGGTGGGAGAGCAACTGCAACAGCCAAGGGTGGTGTTTTCTAGAAGGACTGTTGGAAAATGGGAAGTTATAACTTTGATTGGTGTTGCAGGTGAACCTTTGCAATCTCACTTTCTGCTGCCTGAGGAGTGAATTGTCAGGAGAACTGGAGCCAGCCTGCCCTTTTGGGTAGAAGGAGGATTGTTGGCACGTGTGACCCTGTGCCTGTCATTGCTGGGAAGGAGCAGGTGGCCCAAATGGCATAAAGAAAATGAGATTTCTCTGTGGGTGAGATTGGAGGGTCTGCCCCAGGTGTGTTTGGGGAGGAATGTGGGTAAGGAAAGCCCAGAGACTGTGGGTTGTACCTGTAAAACAGTGTGTGCTGTGCTTCCCAGAGTGCTGGAGAGGGGCTCTGCCCTTGCACAGTTCCCTGTTGGAATGTGTGAAGGGACTTCCAGCAAAGCTGTTCTTTTTGAGATTGGCTGGTGGAGACTCATGTGATGATTCTGAACACAGGGTCTAATTACAGCACTAATGGAAGTTCCATACACCAAACTTGTCTCTTTAAATAAATTCCTTTACTAATCCCCAGGTATACACTTGCATTTGGGAGTGGCCCAGGATTTGGGGCAGTGAATGTTGTTCCTTTGAGGCACGTGAACCACCTGGACGTTGATGTGTTTGGGAAGCAATGGAACCTGAAGTGATACAAATCTCTTCTGTGTTGAATCTGGTTCCAGAACACATTTGTATCAGCAAGTCTGTCCATGCAGTCCACAGCTTCAGCTCATCTGGTCATGGAATCATCTCAGAGAATCATGGAATGCTTTGGGTTGGAAGGGACCTTAAAGCTCATCTTGTTCCATCCCCTGCCATGGGCAGGGACACCTCCCACTCTCCCAAGTTGCCTCAGAGCCCCTTCTAACCTGTCCTGGGACACTCCCAGGGATGGGGCAGCCACAGCTTCTCTGGGCAACCTGTGCCAGGGCCTCCCCACCCTCACAGGGAAGGATTTCTTCCCAATATCCCATCTAACTCTTCTCTCTGGCAGTGGGAAGCCATTCCCCCTTGTTCTGTCATTCCAGGCTGATGTCAAATGTCAGTGAGTCTCTGCTCTTCCTGCTGCTGCTTCCTTTAGTGCTATCCCTGGATGAAAGAGATTTCCAGGTGTAAAACATGTGTACAAGTTCCTAATGGGCTGAGGGAACAGAGAACAAATACCTGGCCTTTGGAAAAATGTTGCAACCACACAAAGTCTTAGTAGTTGTGGTTCTTGAAGAAGCACTTTAGCTGCTGTGGAAGCATTCTGGCTTTGCTGCCTTTGCAGGAAAAGAGGCATTTTGAATGTCAGCCATCTGGCAGATTTAATAAATCTTTCAGGATCTGTAGGTTTTGATCCTTGTGTGGAAGTAAGGATTTTGAAGACGGCTATTTGAACTGGGGCACTGAGTATGAAATGCTGCAGTTAATTAATGTGAAGAAATAGGAGATGAGGGAACAGGCAACTGCTTGCAATGGACCTGGCAGATCCTGAGATTTCCAACAGCCAGGCTCTTAAACAGCCTTTTGGATTATCTGTGGCTTCCTTGGATGCTGTGCAGGATATTTTCTCACGTCATGGCCCCTTCTTCTCCCAATTTGCCTTTAATTAGTTCCAGCAGCAGTGCTTCTGCTGCTGCCTTTAGAGGTGAGGCATGGCCAGAGCACAGGACTGGGATCTCATTTTGGGAAGCAGTCTGGTTCTGCTGTTGGAGCAGCTCCTCCTCCTACCTGGGGTAAGTCAGTTCATGTCTCACCTGGAAAGTGCCAATTACAGCTGCTGTGGAAGTGGACAGACAGGTAGGCTTCATTCCTTTGTTATGAAGAGTTGCTCTTTTGCATTGCTGTGCATGATTTGTTTTTCATCACATGTACCTGCTTAAAATTTAGAGAGAGAGAGGAATTTTTTCCAGAGCACAAGTGGTAGTTTCGTGCTGGATTGTTGTTTATGCCTCTGAAAGTCTCATTTCTCCAGCATTAGAGCCTTGAATTCTGCAGCTTCTGCCAGGGCTTCTCTAATCCTTTCCTGGCCTAGATGACTTATAATGAATGTTTTAAGCAAGCAAAGCGAAGCAAAATTGCCTCTGAGATGAGTGAGGGGTGAAAATCTTGGAAAGGGGAATGAGCACCCTAAACATAAGGAGATTATTGTTTTCTCCTTCAGTACAATTCGTTTCCCTGGCTGATGAGCTCTGTAAATACAGAGGAAGGAGGGAAATGCTGCTTTTTAGGACACATTGAGTATCTTTCACTATGATGTTAGAAATAATGAAAAGTGTGTTTCTGCTCTGTGCCATCCTCTGGAATCTCACTTGTCCTGAGATTTCAGGTTTTAAGGCAGGGCTGTGCTTGAATCGTTGTCTGAGAGGGTAGAGCTGCTACTTTGCATTCACAAGGAGCAGCACTGCATTGTCCAAAACTCGAAAGCATTTGTATGGAGTCGTTCTCACCGTGGCTGTGTGAACGTGCTGCCTGCAGAAGAAGAGCCATGAGCACAGTAAAGTACCAGGAGGTATCACGGGCTGCAGTTATCGTGGGTTATTTTTTCCAAGCCTTCCTTGTTTTCTGAGCTCTGCAGGAGAGCGGTTTGCACAATGCACACATTGTGTGTCTCACAGTAGGATGCTCTGTCAAACAGAATCTCTGCACTGTTGACTCTTTCACGCAGTGAAAAAAAAAAAAAATTCCTAGTGATTTCATCCTGAATGCCCCATGCTGTTCAAATCTGAGCCGGTAACAGCCTCTACAAGGTAGAGAAGACTTGGGTTAGCGTTCCATTATCCAGGAGTCAAATAGTTCTTTCTCCTTTGTCGTTTCCTGGAGCACTGGGGATGGAGATATCTTTGCCTGCACGCTCACTGTAAATTAGGGAGGATGCTGCAGAGTCTGGAAGCCCCTCACTCTCTTCCTGGAGACAGGAGTGATGACCTTAATGCCTTTTGTGTCTCTTTTCCAGCACACAGCTCACCTTTCTGGGATGAGGGCAGAACAGGCTATTCTGAGTGTTCTCTCTCTGGGCTGATGGCTCTCCTTGGAAGATGTGGAATAAAGGCACGTGCTGTGGCATCAGAGGGCTCTGCTTTTCGAACAGGTGGTCCTGAAACTATAAAAGATGTTAAGGAGCCTGAAAGTGTTGGAGCTGCAGTTTTAAAATCGACAACTTTCCAGCTCGAACCGGTCACTCCTCAGCCACCACAGCTGACTTGGGAACATTTGGCTCAGGAAGCGGAACAACAGTTGGAAACAAATAGTGATTAGTTTTTTCATGGCTTCCCGGGGAACGCATCAGTTCGTTCGTTCTCCCCCCTCATTTTTGTGGTTCCTGTGGATTTTTAAGGCACCGTAGATGCAGGATGTTGGGTTTAGCCAAGCTTGCTTACTGGCAGATTAAAATGAGCAAAGGCTGAGCACGCTGAGTTCACTCATCATAACCAATATGATGCTTCTCAGAGCTTCCTTTGCCCTTGGTGTCTTCACCGAGGAATCCTGCCTGCTGCCGTCAGCCCCCCTGCGTTGAAATCCCATTTTACCCATTCGAAGGCTGTAAGAAGTGCTGTATAAACTAAACAGGAGCATCTGTGAAGTGGTTAGAGTTGTTGTTGATTGCCTTTTCCTTATTGCCTTCAGGGGATTTAAGCTTGAATTTGCTGGAAGTAGAATTTATGAGCCAGAACGCTCCATTTCTGATCCTTAAGCTGGGAAAAGTGCCGTGAATTTGATCGGTCTCTCTCTCGCCTCCCATGACTTTGGCTTTTGATCTGGACCTTGCAGGGCTCTCCCTGTGTCTTTAGCATAATTGCTTTTTGCATGTGGAGAAGGAGGCTGGTTTTTACAGGGCTGCTTTCTTTGTGGAGAGCTGTAGGAGCAGCTTTAGGGTTTCATCCATCTGCTCCTGGTGAGCGGTTCTGCTGGAAGCTCCTGCACCTGTCCCTCATCTGGGAGAGAGGGAGGCAGCAAAGGTGTGTTGGTGTGGATCCACCACAGCACTGTGGGGTTGGTGGAGGATCCTGAGGATGACAAGAGGAGACTGCTGTGATTTGAATCATAGTGTGGGGGTTTAAAGCCGCTTTTCTAATCATGATCTGGTGCTGTCTGTTTGGAACAAAAGGCTTTTCTTCTCCTGCTTATGTGGAGGAATAAAATTTGGGATGTATCTCTCTGCACAGCTGTGTTAGACCCTCTAGTTCTATGGGGCTGGACACCTTAGCTGCTCTTGGGTTTTCTGTGTAATATGTGCATGTCTGTATTGTCACCTGGGAATATCTGATCATCTGTGTTTTATTGCAGCTATAATTGTTTTTCTGAGAGCACTTTCACTATCCCCAGTGGATTTGGTAAAGTTTATGGCACAAAAAGCAATGTGGCCTGTTAACGGATTTCTCTGGAACACACAAATATGTTCCTGCTCTTTGTTACTCAAACAAAGAAATGCCTGTAGAATTAAGACTAAGTCATCAATCCTGAGCTGGGAGCAGTGAAAACTCCCCAGGGTCAGATTGGATTGGTGAGTTGGGTGGGATTACCAGCTGTGGGAGGAGGAAGGAAGGGATGCCATCCCCTATAACCTGTGCTTTTGTCCTTGCTGGCTGTAGGAACGAGCTCCAGAGGAGGAGGGTAAGGACAGCTTTGGCCATTTCAATATTTCCAGTCCCCCCCCATTTTTTCTGTGTCACAGTCTCCCTGGCTGGAGAGGACCTGTGCCTGGAGAGAGGGACAGGAGCTGTGGCATGATCCATCTTGTAGATGCAGCTCTCCCACCACATGAATCAGCAAGGCCAGCTGGTCAGTGAGTTGGGTAGTGGTGAGTCCCTGCTGCTGTTTGTTGCCCATTTGCTTGTTTTTCGTGGGGCTGAGGGTAACCTGGTCTTCACAAGGAACTTACTAAGGAGAATTTTGGCACTGGGGACAGTGGGGTGAAGTGACCAAGGCAAAGCCCTTCCCTTTCAGCTACAAGGCTGGTGGCAGGACCTTATTTCAGGTGATTGCAAAGGATAAGACTTCAAAACATGGAAAAATTATCCATATGCTGTGAGGCAGAACAGGTGCATAGAAAACAAAAATATTAATGGGAAGCTTTAAAGCTGTTGGAGAGGCAGCAAAAGGCACAGTGCAGGCGTGTCTGGGCTGGCTAACACAGAGGATATATGGATAAATAGATATCAAATGGAGAAATAGGAACTGGGAGTGGAGGAAGATCACAAGGAGAAATGTGGTCAGCAGCATTAAAGGTGCTCTGAAGGAACTGAGAAATAAAAAGACATGTTAAGGGGTACTGGCCTGTCAGGAGTTCAGGGCTGAACACTCCAATAATGCTGCAGGGAAGCTCGAGAAATACCATATGTATTCTGTGTTTGTTGAAAAGCCAGGTGACCTGGTCATCATATGGCCTATTCTTCCATTCTCACAGTAAATCAAAGACAGATTAAACAGCTGATTCTAAAAGTCAGCATTTAAAAATCAGCAGATGAGTTCTGATTGTTCCTTAAGGCTGCAGCTGAGGCTTTCTGGATATTGCTGTGATGGGGACTTTCCTCCACCCCAACAGGTATTGTACATCAGGCAGGAGACTGCAGGCCAGCCAGCCAAAGCTTCCAGGCAAAATAATAGGAAAACAGGAGGAGCTCTTCTAAAATCTGGATTTAAAAGGCAGGTTTTCATGTGTGGGCTTATGAAAAAGTGGACATTATATGAACCTGAACTTATGCATTGGCTGATTTTGTGAGGTTACAAGATGGACTGACAGTGTTTTGGGAAGATACTTGTTTGAACACCTGCGTGGCATTTTGGTTGAGGAAGTAAACAGTTCATATCAATGCTCTGTGGCTGATGGCTTTGGGAACTGGCTGTTGGAAGGGTCTCAAAATCCAGCTGGTTATGGGGACTGGTTGGTGAATATGTACATTATTAGTGGAGGCTGTCACAGGGTTAGATTTTGTCCCTGTGCCAACTGTATATGTTCCAGTTTCTGGTCTGGAAGGGGAAGAAAGAAGCAATTTCTGATCATTTGAGGAGTTGGAGTAGTTTGGGAGCATGGGGACAGTGAAGAGAAGAGCTGAGTGATCAGAACTCCAAAGGCAGAGGGTTGGAGGGTTGTAGAGGGTTCTGCAGTGCTGGGAGACTTTTGAAGTTGCCCATTTTCTAAAGCTGTGGTTCTGGATGAGGGCTGTAGGGCTTGAAGGGCCAGTTAAGGGAAAACCCTCTGGCAGCTGGTTTGCAGCTGTCACACTAAGGGTTTAACTCCTTCCTTCCTCTCACATGTAACCTCCAGTTCCTGCCAGCAGCACTTTCAACCAAATGTGCAGAAGTCTTTTTTTTATTAATGAAGAACAGTCCCACAGCACTAAAGGCTGGGGGTTTCCCCTACTCCTTTACATGTGTCTTCCTCTGAAGTTGGCAGCTCCTCTTTCCTGGCTGAGTGACAAGGCAGAGGAGATGTGGCAGTGTTGTATTTCAAAGGAACCAGTGCAGCACAGTCGTGTTCTAACACCACAAAACTCAATTACCTCCATTGTTACTCCACCACAACAAACAGCTTTAATTGGTCTCAGCCTGTCATGGTAAGATATTAAGAGTTTGTTATTTAACTTTTAAAAATTGATGTCATTTTCTTGCTATCCCTCTCTCTTTAGGGGAAAAAAGGTCAGTCAGACACATATTTGTGCCTTCTCCATTCTTGTCCTAAGTGGCTGTGCAGGAGGTTTGTTGCCCAGACTAATACTGGTTTCTCCCATAAGGGAAGCACTTCCTCTCTGTTTCCCACTCCCAACTTTGTGGCTTCCCTGGAGAGCTGCTGGTGGCTGGAACTGGCAGTCAGACTTGGCATTGCACTGCTTTTGTTAAAGAGGCCAGATTGCAGCTTAATCAAACATCTTTCCAAACTGCATCAGGGAAATCCAAAGGCTCTGCTTTGGAGAATTGAAATGAGGAACGTGCTCTTAAACTGCTGACATTGTATTGTTGCTGATGCCAAAGCAGATCTTTAATGTGTTAAAAGCAGGAGGCACTGGTTTCCCCTTATGGAACAAAAAGAGGAAATTCCTTCATGTAACAGGATGTGCTAAAGAAATGCTATAGCTGAGGGATTCTGATATTGTCTCTTCCCCTTAGTTCCTTAAAAATTATGAATTAGAAATGTGTGTGTGTGTGTTTCATGTCTGGCTTCTCTCATGAGCCAGAGCCTTAGGCAGAGTTGTCTCTTTTATTTTTTCTCTTTCTTTTTGGTTCAGTTCAGCAAGAACTTTACTATTTCCAGTTGTTTTTTCCATTCATTAGTTGTTTCACAGAGCCCCTCAATGACTCAGATATTTAATTCCAGTTATAATTCTGTCTCAGTGTGTGTGTAAATCCTTTGTTGCCATGATACAATTGGACTGATGAGATTATGGAGCATATTAGATGCTGAAAGGATGGGTAATGTAGGTGATCCTTCTGTTGTGGCTTTGGCTTCTCCTTTTTGTGGTGTGGTGGTTCATTTGTTAAGATCAGAAGTAAAGGATATGAAACCGGCAGCAATTTGGCTTAACACACAAGTGAGACTCTTAATTATATTCTCCTAATGCAACCTTCCCTTTTATGGGAGTTTTACTGATTAAAGATGCTTTGAGTTTGATTTTGCAGCATTTTTAAGAGGAGGAACTCCTGTGTCACACAGTCTTGTGTCGAAGGAGTGCCTGGTCCCAGCTCTCCTTGTTTCACGGACTTTTACATGCAGGAGGATTTAATCCCACAGCAGTCAAAAAGCAGCTTTGTGGAATAGGGCTTAGGCAGGGGGTGGTTTGCATGAGCTGCTGGAAGGCAGCACAGCTGGGGAGCCAGAGGTGGTGGGGTAGGGAATGTTATTCTTGCAGGATGCAGCTCTGTGGATGCAGGAGTGGTCCTGTTCCACTGTTCCTGCAGCAGCTCCTGAACTCTGTGGTCTGGTGTATGAGTGAGCCATGGGAGGCTTTTAGGGGTCAGGGCCAAGAGGCCTCTCTGAGGATGACAAAGCATCCATTGGTTCATCTTCAGCCACTGAAGCCTCTTGTTAACCAAACTGTGGATCCCAAACGTCCCAGAAAGGAGGGATCTGCCCCTCTGCCTCTTGCTGTTCCATATTCAGAAATGAAAACTGTCCTGCAGTCAAACAATTCCTGGTCAAAACTTTCCATATAATATTTCAAAAGGAAAAAAAAAACCCAAACAAAACAAGTCCCAGAGTGAGTCAGGGATGAGATCAGAGGAGAACAGGTGTCCTGGAGAGGCGAGGCAGTGAACTGCAACTGAGCTTGGCTGCTATTGATGGGTAAAATTATCCTCATCTTTATTTTCTTAGAAGCCTTTGATTTTTTTTTTTAATTCTTCCTTTACAAATGGCTCTGTTTGTCCCCAGCAGGGTGGTGCAGGAAGTGAATGTCCAAGTGAATCATCTTGGCTCATCTCCCGAGCCGTGGAGCAAATGGTTAATTGGCTCAGCCTCACTCAGAGCAAGAGCTGGCTGGAGCCAAGGCTTCTGCTGGGACAAAAACCATTTCCTACCATGCTTTAGCTCTTCTGGCATCATGTTTAGCTGGTGCATGGGGGGTTTTACATGTGTGCAGTGCAGATGTTAGCAAGGATACAGTGGTCCTCTAATTAAACAACGCTGGGCTTAAGCTGTCTTCGTTATAAGAAGCTCAGCAGCAGGATTGATAAGAGGCAATGATAGATAAAATGTGACTTACCATGCTGAGGGACATCTGCTCCTCCTTCACAAGGATTCAGCTCCCTGTGGGGTGGTGATGACAGCATGAAGTGAGCTCATGTTGGTGCCATAGGAACTCGCTGGGTTCTCAGATCGAGGATGGTCAACTTGAGTCTCCTCATACCACGAACAGGAAGTGGCAACTTCCATATTTTTTTTTAAACTTCCCTGTGTTAGATAGGAAGCTGAAGTGACTTTATTTGTTGAGCTTCACAGCAAGCAAGTGCTGTGAGAATGGAGTAAGACAAAGAGCCCCGAGGCCTTTGCATATGTTTCTGCTGTGCTGTTGTCTCTAAGGAAGAGCATGACTCAGTTATGCTGGCTTGAAATATTCCAGAGCATATTATTTCTCTTGCAACAGAAGGGCTTTGCACTGCTCTCTCTTGGAGCTGCCCTTTTTTCCTAGGCAACAAAGTGCTAGCAAACTGTTTAGACTTCTCCATGGCTGTTAAATTCCTCCCCACAACATCCCCTGAAAACAGGACAGGCAGGAGGATATTTCAGGCTGTGAGGACTGTTCCTGTGATGCTCCTGTTGGCACAGGGCTCAACTGGCAATCAGGCAGCACAGGCAGTGATTTCCCTGTCTGCCTCTCTCACCTCTGAGATGTGTGGCCAAGTGCCAGCCCAGCTGTGCTTTCCAGGCAGCTTCCAGCCTTTTTTCCTCCTGGGTAGGTGAGTCTGGCCTTGAAGAGACAAACACACTTGTTTGTGCCTCAGCCCTTGGAAAGGATCAGTTTCTTATCAGCCACATTGGAGCAGGGAGGGAAGATAAATCCTCTGGAGGTGAAGCCCTTGGAAGGGAAAATGCCATTGTTGGTATTTCAACATACTTGACTAAAATCTTGGCTTTAGGACTGAAGGGGCCTGCACACCTTGTGTAGGGTAGGTATCTACCTTGTTTCCATGTTTTTTCCTGGATTTGTGTCTCCTACAGTGAGTGCTCCATGTGGTTCAGCTGGTGAGGGCTTTCCTGGATGTCTTTGATAGGTGAATGCTGTCCTCCTGCATCCTCACAACACCTCAGGGAGCAGAGTCACTGAGGGAGCTGGAAACTTCAGCCAGCACAGGGATCCTGCACTGGGACAGGTCTTGTATGTGAGGTCAGGAGGTCCAGGAGCACCTTTGATCCTGCTGGGATCTACCTTCTTCCTTGTGCTCATGTTCAGTGCTGCTGGATGCCTGGTTATGTTTGTACTCTTAGAAAAGATAGAAAAAGATACTACTGCTGTGAAAAGCCATAGGTGACAAGGTGTTCCCTAAGTTCATGGCTCTGTCCAGAGAGGAAATGATGAGCCTGAGGATAGGGGTAAGTGAAAGAAAGCAGTTCTTACAGTGTTGTAAGAAGAAAAGAAATGACAAGTTTGGTGCCAGAATGTATTTATGTAAGAAGGAATCTGATGGTTGACTGAGAATTAGGCCTTCGTTTTCCATGTCCTTCCCCTCCTCTGTGGCTGGTGCACTGCAGAGTGTTGTATCAGCTGGCACATTTCCAGCTGTCCAAGACAGTGGCTGGAGTTGCCCTGGACACTTTGACCTTTCCCAACCACAGGAGATTATGCCCTCCTTACTTTTCTTTCTCACTGCTTTGTTTGGTCACTCCACTTGCAGGGACCTTGCAAGGCCATGTGAGTGAAGGTGTTTTATGTCTCAGGAGTTGTGTGTCCTTGGCATTTCTTTTTTTTTGCCTGTCAAGGGAAATATTACTCACACATGGAACTCATAGGAATAACTTACATCTTCCATCTTAGATTGACTCCTCACATGATGTCTAAACAATATGAATGACAGATTTAGCTGTAAGAATATTTTTGCTGATTTAAGTCACTTGCCCTGCCTTCACACAGGTTTCAGTGTTCTGCCATCACAGATGTACTTGCTAAAATAGAATTATCTGGGCAGGATGGCATCTAAACCTTCCTCAGCCTTTGAGGAAAGAGCCCTGGTAAGTCCAGTAAAGGCTCTGGAGTCAGTTGAGGAGCTGATTAGGGAATCTCAGGCTGTTTCAGTGTAAGGCCATAAAAAGTGTGTGCTATCTGGAAAGCAGAACATCTGGCAAACAGGCTAATGAGAGCCAGACTGGGGGAGCTCTGAGGCAAATGTAAGAGCTACCCTGTAGAGTTGGTTTATAACTCTTTGAATTCGTAGGTGGTTACTAGCTTGTTGGATAATTTTTTAAACTGTTATTTATTTAAGCTAGTGGAAACACCAAGAAATATGAAATTCCACAGTGACTCCAACATAATATGTAATAGCTGGCTGAGAAGGGTGATCTATCCCTGGTTCCTGTGGATGTTTTCTGTTCCTTGTCCCACTCCCAGCTCTGCCCTCACGATCCCCCATGGCCATGAGCTCCTCTGGATGAGAGGAGTTTGTTTGCTCTCAGCCCAGGGAGACCCTTTGCTTCCCCTGAGCAAGGAATTTGTTCTGCAAAGGGAGAGGTTTGGGCTCTGGAAAGTTTATGCTCTTTCTTTCTTGGTTTTCTTTTTGTTTGTTTGTTTTTTATTGTAATGATGACATATGGAAACTATTTACACAGGAGCATGCTCTGCTGCACTGAATGGAAATGCTGGAGTCCCGGCAGTCTCGTTCCGGATGCCTTGTGTAAGCAGCCAGCTGCTTTTGCTTTTTCTTCCTTTCCCCCCTCTCTTTTCTTTTTTTTCCCCCTCTCTCCCTCCCTCTCTTTTTAGGGAACGTCTGGGATAAGTTACACGAGTGTGGAATGAAGTTTTGCCATCTGTGAACAAGCTCAGTTCGTTTCCTTTGTCGTGCCCCTTGCACTGTGAACTTCACAAATACCTGTTTTCTTTTGTGCTGGAGATTCCTTGCTTTGATTGTTCAGCACTTTGACTCCTTTTCGCGTTCGCTGGTCGTGTTTGCCGGTGAGCAAGTCCTGCTAAATGCTAAAATAAGAGAGCACAGCACACCACGCTCATGCCTGGAAGCTCTTTGCCCCGCAGCTAAACCCTCCGAAAACTTGCACTTGCAAACAGACAGCGAGAGGGAAACGATTTCACTGAGGTCTGAGCCACCTTCCTCAGAGGGGAGGGGAGAAAACGCTCAGTTCTGCGGCGAGCAGAGAATCTTATGTGCGTGGCTTTCCCTTGAGGAAGCTGCGAAATCGAGGATCGGCTTTGGGAGGGGAGGGAGAGGGAGGAACTCCGGCTCTGCCTCGTCTGTGTCTCCGAGCACCAGCGGCTGCCATGCAGTGGAGAGAGCTGCCTGCCATCTACTTGGAGGATTCCGGGAGCCCCGTGGAGAGATCCTCCTATCTCATTGAGCTCCATACTGATGGTAAACGCCGTCGGGGATGTTCTGCAGCACGAGCGGAGCAGAGGTTGCATTAGTCTGTGTCATTGTTATCATGGGAGCAGCTGAGGAAATTAGCTGGCTGGAGGGCTGCCAAGTGAACAGTCAGAGGCTTGCTCTTCGAATTTGTTATTATTTTTATTATTATTTATTACCCAGATGATGCTGTTGCCTCAGGGATGCTTAGATCAACCTTCTGGTACCTGATGGGGAAGGAGCTGATCCACAGAATGCAGCTCCCCACTGGAACACTTCACCAATACATTTTATGTTGTCTGTGCCTGCAAAGATGATGCATATTTTAAATAGGAGGAGAACATCTTGATTTCTAGAGTTATTTTTTGTTTCTAATAGCATATATCTTTGTATTTGCAGCCTTGGTCTCACTGGGACATCTCTGCTGTTTCAGCTGTGAGTCCTCAGTGGGAAGCACAGAGACAGGTCCTGGTCCTGGGTTTTAGCTGTGGTGTCTTTTCCTAGTGTTGATCTTTTTTTCAGAGTTTGATTCTTACAAAAGAACTACTTCAGGGTTAAAGGTAGTTTTGGCTTCTTTTGGCAGAGTCCAGTGTGCTGGTGTTTGTGTTAATGCTACAAACCTTTGCTGGTTTGGCCACAGTGTGTTCTGATATTCCTAAATTTTGTCTAACCTGTAATGTAAAGTTCAGGTTCTGATGAAGGTGTGCTGCCTCTCTAACTCTGTTAAGCATTGAAAGCAGGAAGGTTTTGCTCTCAGGCTGCAGTTTGAGAAAGTCTGTCTCTGTGAACCACATCCACAGCACGAGCTTTGTAAATAATAACATATAAGAACTTTTATAGAGCTTACAACATAATGCTTCTGATTTTTGCATATTGCTGTCATCTTTTAGTTAAAAAGCAGACAAACCAGAAGGCTGCCATTCCAGCTCTGTGGATAAATAAAAACTCCATCATTCAGTTTTTGTCAAGAACTGTGCTAAATCAAGGGGTGTGGGGGAGGAATCGGCCTCATTCAAACATTTGTCCAGATTTTGAGTGGTATTTTAAGGGTGTGGGGGAAGCAAGAAGAGAAATAGGCTTCATGCTACAGAATTCTCAGCAATCTGAGTGTGCAATCTGGAAAGTCTTCACAAATCCCAGAGAAATGTTAATTTGATTTGAGGGTGGAAGAGGCAGCTGTGGCTCTGCTTTGGTGAAGGGGTTCTGATTTCTTCCCACTCTGCCTTTCTGCCAGAAGCACATGGTGCCATTTCTCTTGGTGGGTGCAGAATTCTTGGCATGGACTCTTTCTCCACTCCAAAGAGTGTTCTAGAAAGACTGAATCAGTAATTCAGTGAGGATTATTTTGTCACAGCAAATCTTCAGCAGGCTGTCATGAGAGAGGAAAAGAACCTCATGGTGATTTTTGCCCACTCTCAGATAACAACTTCCAACACAGAGGGAACAAGCTGCCACACAGCAGCTCCTGTGCTCATAAAAAGGGGGAAATCAGCACTTCTGTGCTGGCAAGACCAATTTTACATGTACCCACTTTGGGAACATGAGCCACTGGAGGAGGGAAGTCTCTGCTGAGAGCAAGAACAACCATGTGATGTGGGAAATTATTGAAACTCTGGAGAACTGAGTGTGTGGCCAACTCCTCCACAGGTTTCATGCATGGCTCTAAGCAGGTCTCACTGCTCAGAATCCTTTTCAAAGGTACAAAATAAAATCCCCAGTCCCAGAAGAAGAAACCAAGTGACATTCCCTTTTCTGTACAATAATTGTCTTCTTGCTTATTTTTCATGTGTCTTAATAGCACTGAGGCTGCAGAATGCAAAAATGTCAATTATTTTGGAGTAACCCTCCCATGGGAAAGACACTACGTTGGTTTGTGGAAATGAATTGTATTTTTTAAAATTAAATCCTTAGTTATAAAATCTGGTCCAAGTGTTCATTGTTTTGTAGTGCATTGCTGGTGAGAAGGACACTTTCTTAGAAGCTTCAAAATGAGTCTGTGGAATATGAACAGAAAATTAATCTCCCTGTTGGCTTGCAGCAGAGGGATGTTGGTGCTTACCTAAGAGTGTTGTGAAGATGCTTTATTTAATGACCCTGAAGAGCTCTGAAAAATGATGCTTTCTGCTAAAAGTACTGACAGCTCCTGTACTCACACTGGTTTCCCTTGGCAGGGGTAGCACTGTACTCCATCCTTCCCTGATTCCTCCTACCATGGAATGTGCAAAGGCAGTGCTCTTTCAGCAAACCCATCCTCAGAGACTGGGACCTGTTACCTGCCTAGTTATAGTTTATGAGAGCTGATAGCTTGCTTCAAGCATGAGAGCACAGATCTCCTGAGCCAGGAGACCTGCCTACTGTATTAAATAGGATTCTGTCTCCTTTGATGATCTTCTGGGAGCGTCCCCAAGCTGAAGTGCTGATTTTGAGTGTCTCTTAACAGCTCCTACCTGGGACGAATCAATTTGTCAGTGTACAAGCTGCCAGTTTCCTGGGTACTTCTGCCACCTCCTGATGCCTGTCTCTGATTCCAGTGCCTCCTGATCCATCCCAGCTGGCCTAATTGTGACTCCCTGTTTCTCTGATGCAGATGGAGGCAGCTATGACGTGGTCCATGATGCCTCCAGCCCAGCGGCGGGGGACTGCTGTGCTCAGCAAAGCTCTGCCCGCCACAACTGGGAAATGAACTACCAAGAGGCAGCCATCTACCTCCAGGTGAGCCCTGCTGCAGGAGGGATGGTGGGGAAAAGGGTCTTCAAGGAGATATGGTAGGTCTTGGTTATAAAAAACAAAATGCCTTCGTTTTGAGGTTGAAAATTTGGTGCTTTGCAGGTCATGTAAGGCACGAGGGAAGGTAGAGGTGTAGATTTCTGTAGGAAGAAAGCTTGGGAATGAAATCTATTTTATTTAAAAAGAAACAACAAACTCCACCCATGCCCCAGTTACAGGAAACACCATCTTACGTCAGCAAAGGGATCATGTTTTTATGGTTGCTGTACAGTTTGGTGTGAGGAATTAGCCACCAAAACTGGGTCTTTCTCAGAGCTGTCCAGTCTGAAATCATTGCTGGTTCCCTTACTGCCCATCCTTCCTTCTCTTTGTTCCCTTTCAAATCTCTGTGTGGCAGCTTGAGGTGCTTTGGACCCAGTTCAAGGTTTCTTTTAAGCCACTGCAAGGTGACATAAACCATTTGTCCCTCCCTGTTTTGACCCCACAGGACTGAGAAATCTCACTTCTCAGGTATTTTTAACCCACGTAGGCTGGACCTCGGCAATACTTGAGCTCCATGGTCTGCTGGAGAAGCCCTGACAATGGAATGGTGGCTCCAGCCCCTCCTGGGCTTTTGTTTAAATTTCTGATTATCGGAGCAGCTCTGCAAAGGGTCGTTGAGCTGCTGCAGCTCTGATGGTAATGGACACAGCAGGCCTGGCCCTTCAGATGCAGATGATTCTTGCTGCTGCCTTGACCAATGGCCACGATGACACTGTCCTTGAAATGAATCACTTAAAGAGCCTGCAGAGTGTTGGTGTGAACAGTAGCTGCAGGCAAGTGTCGTGTCTGGGTAAGAGGGCTTTGCTGTCCAGCCACGTTTGGAATTGCTTGGCTACCAAGAGGCAGGATTTAGGCTGTTTTTCATTCTGCAAGTGTGTTTTGCCAGGCGTGAATGAGACTGCCCTGCTGATCCCAGCCTGGGCTCTTTGGTGGGGGGGTGGGCTGGTGTTGATGGAACTCACTGCTGGGCTCTGCCCCGCTCACAGTTTGGCTCCCTGACCCAGCAGGGTTTGTTCTGAAACACAATGTGAGCTGGAGTAAATGAGAAACATTTGAAACTCTCTTCTGAATGAGTCTGGAGAATGCTTCACTTCTAAAGGAGAGCTTCCTGACCTCGTTATCCATTTGCAATCACAGTTATTCAGCTTTGATAGTAATAGCTTGACTGTCCTTACAGTAATTGCTTACCTCGAATGATGTTAATTTAAAAAAAAAAATCCACCACTTCTTGTGCATCTCTGTGTCCCAGCTGGGGAAAAATTATCTCTCATGACAATTCTCAAGAGGCTGCAAGTTTCCTGTGAGTGGCAAAGGCTCTCTTGCCAAAACTATTGAATCAAAAAAGGAGAAGAAGTTGTTGTTGGGTGGTTCTGCATGAAAAGCCTCTAAATTCTCTCCAACCTAAGTTTTGTCCTAGAGGTAAAAATAGTGATGATATGGCTGTTTAAAAATCATAGGCAAAGTGTTAAGATGGAGTATCTGACCTTTTAATGTTAATTAAGGTTTCTAGTTAAGAGGGAATGACAAATCAGCATAGAGGCTCTTTAATTTTTCATGGAGTCCAGCTTACATTCCTGAAAGGGAAAACACTGTGTGTGCTCCAGTGTTTTCTCCCAGACATTTTGCAAGGCCAAGATAAGGAGGAGTAACTGTCAACCAGGTGCCCTGGAGCTTATCTGGGTGTTTTTGTGTTGTGTCCTGGAGAATTTAATCAAATAACTCTGTAAATATGTGGAAGTACTTGCAAGTAAATGAAGTGCTGTGTTTATGTTGGAATGTTGACTGAAGTTTCTTTGCCTGCCTTTAGAAACTCTTCCAGCTCTCTTCCTCCTTTTGAAAAGGTTCAAGGGTTTCTGAAGCAGGAGTTTGTGAATATTAGTAGGTTTTATTACTGAGATATGCTTATGGACATGAGGGGATGTCCTGTGTGTACAGTCCATTCCTCAATAAACAGGTCAATTGGAGGCTGTCAGCAGGAGTAATCTGTTGGGAATTGTATCTAAGCCTTATAAAAGTCTCTGATCTTCATGTGGAAAACTCTTTTATAGTACCAAGAGTCACTAATGCTGTTCTCTTCTTTATTCCTGCTGCCCTAGGAAGGAGAAAATAATGATAAGTTCTTCACTCACCCCAAAAATGCCAAAGCACTCGCTGCCTACCTCTTTGCACACAACCACCTTTTCTACCTGATGGAGCTGAGCACGGCCCTGCTGCTCCTCTTGCTGTCCCTCTGCGAGGCTCCAGCCGTTCCCATGCTCCGCCTGGGCATCTTTGTGAGTACTCTGGGGCAAAGTGGAAGAGTCTCCTTGCTCTGCAGTGTGGGTAAGGGGAAAAAGAAGGCCAAACAGAGAGGAAGAAGGAGTTAGTAAGAGGAATAAACCCACCTGGCTTGTTCTGTAAATGGGTTGTCAGCAGATAGGCCAGACAGCAAGACTTCCTTTTTCCATCTGATGTGCACAGACCACAGTGAAAGTGACACTTGTTTTGTATTATCAATTGGAGCAGTTCTTAAATTTTGTAACAGAAGTATGTGTTTTTTCTTTTTTTTTTTTTTTGAGATAACTCAAGAGTCAGTGTGCTTTGGGGTGATTATAAAGTCATTGTTGTGGTTGGTTCCATTACTCCAGCACCACCACTGGTTCCTGGAAAACAGATCTCAGCCTGGGACAGGCTGCTAAACCTTCTCCTGTCCTCCCAGTGTTGTGAGGATCTTTTTAATGAGCTTTATGTCCATCCTTTACAAAGTGCAGGTTGAGAGAAGGGATAATACAAAAACTGTTGTGTCCTATTGTGAGTCCACATCCACTTCATGAGGTCCCACTGTCAGGCACAGCAACAAGGGATGGTGTTCTGGTGGAAGAATCCACAGCTGCTTTTGGAGCTGTTATTGGTACACTAAGACCATGCCAGGGGTGTAAAACAGCCTTGACAACTCTTGTGTCCAACTGCTCCTCAACATCAGTCAGGGCTGCACATCTCAGTTTGGGTTTTGAGCTGTGAGTAAAGCTGAGCAGGTAAAAAAGTACTTTCATCTTCTTTGTGGTGAATTTTGCAGCTTCCAAAAGAGAAGGGTCCCTTCAGCACTGCCTAAAGCAGCATTGTGATCCAGAGTCTGATCAGAACCGTCTCTGTGGTTGTCCAGAATGCCTAGTTCAAGTGAAAACCCTTCTCTGTGTGAATTCTCCCTGCCCAGCAGCTCTCCCCTCCCTGCTTTTCACTAAAAAAATTAGTCTCAATCTTTTAGAAGTATTTTTGTTCAAGTTGCTGGTGTTTTGCCCTTTTGTTTCAAATGTATCAATAAGTTTTTTTGATGGGTTGCTCAAGTCCAAAAGGGGTATGGATTTCAGGAAATGGCCTGATACTGGTTAAAGTAGAATTGCACAGGCTTTAATAAAAGCACAAAGCAGTAAATATAGAAATTTTGAAACACAGTGTTGTGCCAGCTTTAAAAGAATGGCCTTGAGTTTTTCTGCGTGTCACAGGGCTGTGCTCAGACTCTTGTCAAACTCATGTGCTGCTTGAAAAAGGAGGGGCAGAAGTGTGGCCTCTGCTCTACTGCTGTTTGTAATCAAAGCTGTGTTGTGACAGGTCCACGCAACCCTGGAGCTGTTTGCGTTAATTGTGGTCGTCTTTGAACTCTCGATGAAGATGAGATGGCTGGGCTTCCAAACCTTTATCAGGCACAAAAGGACTATGGTCAAGGTAATATTTCTGTTGGATTGTCACTGTTTCTCCTTTGGCATCCAAAGACCCGGATTAAATACTGGCCTGCTCTGCAGCAGAGCTGATGTAGCCACGTCCCTGCTGCCAGATGATTCATGTGAGATCTCTCAGCTCTTAGGGTCACCTCCCATCCTTAAAGCATCCACATAAACGGGTCGTGAGTGTGTGTCTTGCCTTTTCCAGAAGCTGACTGCAGCTGTGCCTCTCACCACAGCCCTTTTTTTGCAGACCTGTGTGCTGTTTGTGCAGTTCATCGAGGCCATCGTGGTGTTGGTGCGCCAGACCTCGCACGTCCGGATCACGAGGGCTCTGCGCTGCATCTTCCTGGTGGACTGTCGCTACTGTGGGGCTGTCAGAAGGTGATGCTCAGCTGGCTGGGTGTTCTCCTGTTGTGCCTGGGGTTGGGCTGGAGGAAAAGCACTCAGATCCTGCAGACGTGCTGGGAAAATTGGTGTTTTTCATGGGCATTTCAGATCTTGGAGATATTTTAATTGCGACTGAATTGTAGCTGGGGTGGATTGCTCACAGGACACAGTGCTTGGGTGCTGTCCTCAGGTGTATAAGCAACCCCAGAGAGCCCAACACATGAGCGTGGCTGCATTGTCTGTGCTCTTTGATTTGCCTGTAAACTGCAAAATGGATCAGAGTTAACCTGGAGAAGGAGAGTTGCCTGTGTGACATTAGTATTGTTTGCAGTACCTGAGAGCTGACTGCAAAGGACAGATGGGTAGCTTGGAAACCATCTTAATTTAGCAGGCTTTCTACTTTTAATCCTTGGAGGGAGTGGGAAGAAAGTCTTCAAGTGTGATGTGGTGGTGGCTGTTTTGTTTTTTTTTCCCCTGACAACCTGGAGGAGTAAACGTGCGAGTTTTAGTTTATTAATGTTTTCTTATTTTTCAGAAATCTGCGACAGATCTTCCAGTCCCTCCCACCTTTTATTGACATTCTTCTCCTTCTGCTTTTCTTCATGGTGATTTTTGCTATTCTAGGTAAGTTGTATTTATGGAAGGTGAAGTGATGCTTTTAACCAGTTGTTGTCCAAAATCACCACAAACAGCCCAGATGAATATAAAGATGATCAGATTTAGAGTCCTGCCAGGATCCTCCATTTATCCCATTTCATCTGCTGTCATCTGGAAGGCAGAATTAAAGATCAGAAAAATCTGGAGGCTGGGTATTTGATTTTGAGGCAAATGTCCTTTTGATCTCTTCCAGAGCACAGCCAGTGGTGTGTATTTCCAAGTTCTGCTTCCATAAACTGTTCCTCAGTCTTGTCAGTTTAGTCTACATCCCTACAAATGTAGATGTCTGTAGTGTACCTTCTACAGTCCAACTATCCCCAAAAAGTTTGTTTTCCAAAAGATTCAGTGACATCTATTGGCAAATCTCCATGGAGAAAGCCTTTCAGATACTCCCATCATCATGCTATCTGAGAGGGCTTTCTCTTAGTGTGACCTTCTTTTTTGGAACAACTCCACTGCTCAACATTAAACAGACTTTATTTTTGTTTGTTCTTTCCTCCTTTCTCTCCTCCTCTGCCTTCTCTGCTGCTCCTTCAGGTTTTTACTTGTTTTCTCCCAACCACTCCGATCCGGTGAGTATCCAAATTCTTTCAGCTGCAGCTCCAGTCTCATTTTGACAAGCTTAAGACTCAAACATTACTGTGCAGCCATAGTTTATTCCACGTGGTCCCCCCAGATCCCAGCTGGTCCGAGGCTGCTTTGCAGTGTCACCCAGCTTTACCCTCTGCTGGGAAGGAAGACTGTGCAGGGAACTTCCTCAAAGACAGGATGTCCCAAAGGAACATTCACAGAGTTGTTCCTTGTTCTTGATGTCTTAATTCAGTCAAAAGAACCACCTACCACCATCCCCAGGGGAGGAGGTGTCTGGGTGAAAACTTGGATGCTTCCTCTGTGGTGGTCAGAGTCCACAGAGCACCCATGAGTTGCTGCTGCTGCCCAGGCTGTGGCTTGCTGGGAGCAACTACCACCAGAGAGTGTAGATAAGTAACTTTCCCTGGGGAGGGCATCAGGGTGTTGTGGGAAGTCTATGTATTCAAGTGGGTTGAACAGAATGTCCCCATGAAATTCTGCTTGCGTTTTGTCACGGGAGCTTTTTCTTTCAGTACTTCAATACTTTAGAGAACAGCCTCGTGAATCTCTTCGTGCTTTTGACCACTGCAAAGTAAGTTCATGCTCTTTTAGCTCAGTCTTTCCCTTTGTCCCAAAGGAGTCTAGCAGGGCCAAGGGTTTATCTGCAGAAGTGCTCTGTCTCCAAATGTTACCCTTTTCCTCTGCATGAGAGACGTTTCCAGGGTCAGTCTGCATGGGAAGAACTGGTATTTCATTTTGCTTTAGGACACTGTGACCTCAGCTGCAGAGTTATCTCTAAGGACTCAGACTGCTTCATCACTGTGAGGGCAATAAGGGAGGAAACAGCTTTATTAGGCCTTGGTCCAAGAGGGGAAAGTTTCTATTTGTTCTCCTTTGTCAGCCAACAGTTGGCTGTTGAGAAGTAACTTCCTATTCCTCTGCTTCAGTTCACCTATCTGCTAGGAAATTGGGATAACAGCAGTGGGTAAATATTGATCTGCTGTCAGGGAGAGCTCTCATGGTTAGGAAATTAGAAAAGGATGGAATAAATCTGGTGTTTTAACACTTACAGCAAGGCTGTATTGCTGTTGTTAAGTATCAAAGCACAACCCTTAGCCACATCACAAATCCTGTTTGGTATTTGGGATGTGCAAGGAATGTGCTTTCCATGTTTATTTTTTCCATCCTGACCCCATGTTGTTGCTGCTGGGCTCAGAGTTCTGTGTCATTGCAGAAATGTGCAGGTCTTTGGGTGTGAGTTTACACACACCTGTGCCCTGTGCCTCTTGTCTATGTAGTGGGAAGTGTAACATGAGCTATTTGGTGCTTAAACTTGTGTCCTTTGGGATGCAGTTTTCCTGATGTGATGATGCCATCTTATGCCCGGAACCCCTGGTCCTGTGTCTTCTTCATCGTGTATCTCTCCATCGAGCTGTACTTCATCATGAACTTGGTAAGTCCCCAAGCACCTGATTTTGGGGCTTATTGCCCATCACAGTCTTCCCCATTCCCAAAAGTGCTCCATAATAATCTCAGACCCTTTGGCACCCTTCTAGAAATGGCAGCTTTGCTACAGATAGGGCTCTTTTAATGTTTAACCATGAGGAATTGAACTAAATCACAGAAAGCCAAATGATACGAGCATCTTTCAACTTCTCTCACATTAATATCGTGCTTGGAGTGACATACTCACTTGCATGAAATTTATTGTCCTTCTCTGTCTTAATTATTTATCATAAAATGGCATTTTATTATCTGGGCTTGCCTGAAATACTTTGTAAATCAGTTTGAAGGGGATGGAATTACTCAGTGTAGCAGGACATGAGTGCTGATCACTGCAGTGTGAGAGCATGGCTGCTCAGGGGAGGATGGGAGTGGTGAAAAAGGGTTTGCCAAAGATGTTGAGGAATTCTGCAATCCAAAGTGAGGGATTTATGTTTGTGGTAGGCTTGGATTTCACTGCCTGTGTCCTAGATGGAAGGTTAGCTTGGATAGCCAGAGCTCCTGTGGAAGGGTGACTGCAGAGAGCAGCCCTCAAAACCTGCTTTGCAGGAACAGATCAAGGTGTTTCAACAAACCTTCTGATACTGTTTTCTGTTGGCATGTGTGTGGTTTAGCCTCAGCTCTTAAAACCTACTAAGAACTTGTTGAGAGGCCAGAAACATCTGGATCTCCTCCAAAAAGTGGATCAGTGTGTGTGCAGTGAGCTTGGTGATCCCTTTGTTGGATCTCTTACACCAACAGAAACCTCACTGACTCTGTTTTGCCTCAACCAGTGCTTCATAAATCCCTGCTGCAGGCAATGCCTCTCAGATGTTCCTGCCTGTTGAGGAAGCCCTGGCTCAGACAGGTGCAGAGTATGAGGATCAAAACAAAACTTTCTCTCCTTTCTTGTCTCTCAGCTTCTGGCTGTTGTGTTTGACACCTTCAATGACATTGAGAAGAGGAAGTTCAAGTCCCTGTTGCTGCACAAGCGCTCGGCCATCCAGCACGCCTACGGCCTGCTGGTCACCAAACAGGTACAGGGCTCTGCCACCTGCTTCAGCACCACCACAGGGCTGGGCTGTTCAAAGAGCATGTTCCAGAGAAGGTGATTTATGTCTGTTGACTGTAAATCATACTCACTAATCATACTGGTTTTTTTCACGTATGTAACTTGTACTCAGTACTCTGAATTTCAGTCCTGTGTGAGGTTATGGAGGTGGCTTGATAAAATGAGTGAAATTTCTTCTGGGGTGCATGAGGTCATTGATTTCTTTCTGATTCATTTTGGGTCACTTGAGGACTTGCTTGACTTACTCATTCAATCACCAGTGAAGATACAGCCCAGTTGCTACATCCTGCTTGAGTAAATGGTGCAGAAACAGAAGTAATTCACCTACAAACAACTTTTTATAGGGACAAGCACTTGAGGGAGAAGGTTGATTTCTTGCTTAATTTGTGGAGCAGCAAGAGAAATAAGTCCCAACAATAACTAACCCACTTCCAGTACATTAGTTCATATATAGTGCACGTAGCTGATAGTTGTAAAAACTGCCATAATGGGATCTGTTGGGCTGTCTGCTAATTTCCCAAGAAAAGGGGTTGAACTCTGCTTGGGGCATCTGGTTGGGCAATTTTCAGGTGATGGGACAATAGGGAACAGTTCTGGATTTGCTGGAGGGACTGATTGCCAGGAGAGCTTTCTGATTTCTGTGCCCTGGGATAAGTTTGGTGCATTAAAGTAATAGCTTAGGGTACTTAGGGGGCTCAGTTATAATGTCTGAAATCCTGCTTGAAACAAATCCAGAGTGAGAAATTAGTGCCTTTGCCTCTGTGTGTTGCTGCCTGATGTCACTGCTTATGACAGCATTCCTTTGTTTCCAGAGGCCATCTGGAATTTCCTTCAAGCACTTCGAAGGGCTGTTGCGGTTCTACAAGCCTCGGATGTGTGCCAAGGAGAGATATCTCACCTTCAAAGCACTGAATCAGAGCAATACTCCTTTGGTCAGGTAGGATGGTGTTCCTGCTGCACCCAGAGCAGGGAGGTTGCTCCACTTCCTGAAGTTAGGCTGTGGTTCAGAGAGGGTTTATGGAATGACTGTTGCCTGAGATGTGGGAATAGAATTACGGATCAAAAGGATTTGTCTGGGAAGCAGGAGCTTGGAGGGGTGGGTACCCTGAGAGCTGAGGTTTCCCTTTAGAGGTGATGGAGTTCCTGCATGCCCTCTTGTGGATACAGCACTGTGCTGGCACTCACAGGCAGGATCTGCTTCCCACCTCCCTCCCTGGAGAGAACAGAGGAGCCAGAAATTGGGGAACAGCACTAGAGCCTGCAAGGAGCATTTCTTCACACAGTGCAGCCTCACAGCTTAACAAGTTTTTGCTTTTTTTCAGCAGCTGGTTGTCCCCCCTAGGGTTTTGTTAATTAAAATCTGGTTATGCTGGTGCTTTCAGGACTGCCATCCTCTGTGTTATGAGGCAGAGAATTGCCATTCTGGTGGGTGTGTGCAGCTAACTCCAGCCAGCAAAGAAGCAGAGGGAATTAGAGCAGGAGACCTTCTCCTCCTTTTCCTTTGTTCTGGCCACAGACAAGCTTGGAGTGAGTCTCCCATGAAACTGGTGCTGATGCTTCTCGTTGAAGTCAAGCACCACAGAGAAGTATTGAAAATGGCAGAGGGAGAAAGACTGAGATCTTAAATTTAGGCACCTAATGACAACAGTAAGGGTCTGAGAAGTTCAGCATCCTCACTTTCAGACTCCTAAAAGCTGTTACAGGCCTGACCCTGAGCACTGAGACAGGCACTCATGTTCTATGAGTTTCTGTGCTTTCATGTTCTTCTTCAAACTTCATTGTTACCTTGAAAAGAAAATGTGAGGAGATGTTAGAAAAGGACTGTATGAGTAATTAAAACAGTCCAAGAATTCTTCATGAAGAGCAGTGCAATCTCAATCCCTTGGAGCTGGTATCTAAACCTCAGGTCTTTCCTCTCAGTAGCAAAATTATAGAGTTCAGTAGAGTCAGAGTTTCTTTTAAGGGCTGAAGAGTTACAGAGAGGAGATTCTGGCTATTGTCAGTCAGGAACCTTTGGCCAGACTGGGAAGAGGTCAGTGTTGAGTTCTGTCAGCTATGGCTGCAGTTCTATTAAGGAGTTAATAACTTCCAGGGACTCTCCACTGGTGATGCCTGACAAGAGCAATTAAGGATTGAGTCAACCCCAAGGCTCTAATCAGTTGTTTCTTTCTGTTTTGCAGTCTAAAGGATTTTTACAATTTCTATGAAGTTGTTGGCTTAAAATGGAAGGTAAGTCTTTGCTGGGTGGAGAAGAGGGGAAGTGTGTGCAGGAGGGAGAGTAAAGGAGGCCAGTGGTTAGAGAGAAGCTGGGTAAAAAACAAAGGCAAATTAAAAGAGTCAGATGATGGGGATAAGGTGGGTCTCCATCCCTGCCCTTTATTTTTGTATGGATGTAGCCCTGGCTGCTGCTGATCATGGCTGTTCTGCTTCCAGGCAAAAAGAAATCGTGAGCACTGGTTTGATGACCTTCCACGGACAGCATTCCTTATTTTTAAAGGTAACAGGCTGTGTTCCCACAATAGCATGTGTTCAACTAACAGGAAGAGCATTTCTTCACAAAGACAGGGCACTCTGAAAGGATTTTCTCTTATGTCCCTGGTAAACAGCTGAGGGAACAGCTGAGCCTACTGAACAACTCCCAGCTCCTATCCAGTGCCTCCAAGGCCAGAACCTTGTATTCAGAGTCTCCAAGGAAGATTTCTGTCATGTAAATATTCCCTGTGCTCTGCCCCAAACCCTGGCTTCCTGAAAATAAGAGGCTTCTTGGCAGAAGCTCTGTAGCAAATCCACCCCTGAGGTCATGGAGGGCTGTATTCCTTTTTCAGCACAGAGGTTAAGGGGGGATTTATAATTGCTGAATCCAGGAGATTTTCCAGAGTTTCTCCATATCACAGACAGCCATGACTATAGAGTGGGATTTGGGTTTTCACAAAAGCTGCCAGCTGCTCCCAATATATGGTTGCAGTGCCTGTACAGGTCAAGTGCAGCTGGTTGGGAAGAGGAAAGAGGTCAGCAACACTCAGCAGTATGATTTGTCTTGCCAGTGGTTTACCTCCCATGTCCCAAATCTCCTGACTGAATGCAGCCATTCAGAATTAAGAATTTACCTGCAATACTTTTGACCCCATCTGATCCAAACAGCTGCCACAGGAGCCATGCACAGCTCTGCTGATGTTCCCAACCCTCGTTGTTCCAAACCTGGACTGTGCTTCAGCATCTGCATTTACCTCCATCCACACCCCACAAATAGTACACAGAGACTAAAAAAGGCACCTTGGGGGTTAAGAATAGTGAGTTCATTGCTGCTAAAATTCTCAAGGAAATTTGAACTTAGTCCCAGGAAGTGAAAGTTAGTAATCTGCTGATCTGTTCAGCTTCTGTGCTGAGGATTGGCATGAGAAATGTCTCTAGGGAGAAGACAGAGGACTCTGTGGTGGGGAGGATTGTGTAAATCTTTGTTTTGCCATACTTTCCTTCATGCAGGCATCAACATCCTCGTCAAGTCCCGTGTGTTCCAGTACACCATGTGTAAGTAGAAGTGATGAGCTGTCTCTGCACAGCTGCCTTGCTCATTTTGTTTGCCTTGCTCATTTGGGTTTGGTGTGCTGTGTCTGCATGGTGGGGCCTGGGCTGTGGTCTGAGCCATGGGTACAAACCTTGGAGTTTGGAGAGGGAGGGAAGTGCTTATTTGTACCAAGCACTGCCACAGCCTGGGCTCTCAGCTCTGGCTCTGCAGGGGCTCCCTGGTTCCCTACACAACACCCCTGTGGTGTGGTGCTGTAGGATTCAGCTGGTTTCATGTAGGTAGGTTGATGGTTACATTTCCCAGGCCTTGGGGGTTTTATCTTGCAGCTGAAGGATGCTGGGTGAGGAACTGTCATGTCAGTCAACCACATTCTGCTTGCATTCGAGGAGGTGTAAGTGTCCTCGCTGCTGGAAGGATTGCTTGGCAACTGTGCTGCCTGTGGGAATGAGTCTGTGCTCCTCTTCTCTAGAGGAGAAAAGTGCTTCCTTGTGGTGCTGCCTGCTGTGTTCTAAATGATCTCTTCCTACTCAGTAATTTGGTTGGGTTTTGGTTTTTTTTTATGTTGGAGAAGCATTTTTTTGTGAATTAGGATGCTAAACTAAAAAGAGTGGGATGGAATAAGGAGATCTAAATGAAAAGAAGTGCTGCACCTTCGGATTTGAATGCTGGGGAGCAGTGATAGATCCAAAATAGGTCCTGCACTGTTGGGGACCCAGTGGTTCTCAAGATCTTGTTCCAGAACTAGGAGGAAGCTGGAATACACAGCTAATAATGTGACAGAATGAAAGATAATTACTGAACGTGATTTAGACCATTATTTTGCTTTTGGGTTTTTTTTCCCCTTCTGAGTATGTGGTACTTTGTCTGTTAAAGGCCTGGGAAGATTAAGGGTGGAAGACTCTCACAATTTATGTGTTCAGTTTTTTCATTGAATTAGAACCAATGACCCTGCCTTTTGCCTTATATTGTTCTTTTTTGTTAGCCTACAAAATGGATGTCCTTTGGTCCAGGAGTGGTTTTGCTATGGGTTTTTACTTTGTTTTCCAGATACCGTGGTGGCTGTGAATGGAATTTGGATTCTTGTTGAAACTTTCATGCTGCAAGGTAGGAAACATCACAGCTTGATTCTTGACTGTGATGCTGGGGGATTGAAGAAAAGGAAGGCTAGAAAAAGTTCTTCTTGTGTCTTGCAGGAGGGAATTTCTTCTCCAGGAATGTCCCATGGAGCTACATAGTCTTCCTCACAAGTAAGCTGATGCCTCCCAACAGAGCTGTGTTGTTTCATGAGGAGTTGAGAGGGAAATTGAAGTTGTAAATCAGCCACAGGTGCAGAGCCTCCATCCAGAACAGAGCTGTGCCAGGCAGGGGACTTCAGAATCCTCACAGCCCCCGTGAGCACTGCTGCACTGTCCCACAGCTCTGTGCCACATCATCTGGGAGCCTCTTACCCTGCTGCAACTCTGCAGAAGCTGCTGTGTGACTCTTAGAGCTGGTTTCAGCCCTGAGATTAGAAAAGCCTCATTTGTCAGGCACAGCGTGCAGAGGGATAAGGTTTCCAGACTTGTGATGGCTCTGTGGGAGGTTGCTCTGTGCTGCACCAGCTATTCCAGGAGGCATTCCCAGCTCTGATCTGATTGCAGCTGTGAGCTGGCTCTCTGCCACACACAGCAAGGCAGGCCTGCTGGAGGACAGGCTGCAGGGACATGCTGAGGAGACTGAAAGCACTGGATGAGCTGCTTGACAAGCTGAGTTTTGTAACTGAACATCATCCCCTCCATGAGCATGCACCTTAGTCTTCCTTTCCAGCCCAAATATAAGCAATTGCATTTTTGTGTGCTGGTTCGTTGCACTGTGGTGTGAATTCACTTCCCTTCTGCCAGGAAGAAGGGAGAAGCAAAGTATGGCTCCACTGAGTCAAAATAGTGTGTAGAACTGCAACAGAAGGTTCTGTGGGAATTTGCTACCCCCTATTTGACTGCTGGGTAGCTTTAGTGCTTCCCTGCCCACTGGTCTTCAAAGCACTTGTAAGTTTGAAGGCAGAAGAGGTACTCTGCAATTTCTCTTTACACAAGGATGTTTTCATCCAGTTCTTCTCTTGACTTCTCTCCCACTCCCACTTCTTGGAACCTAAAAAGAAATATCTTGGGATGACAGAGTGCATCATCTTGTTATTATGGTGTTCTTTAACCTACAGGCTCCCACAGTGCTGCTGGGACAGAGGGTGAAGTAAATGGTTCTTCCTTGGAAGGATCTCTCCCTGCAGGACAAGGATGGGCTAGGGAATGTGGATGTGTTCCACAAAAATAGAAGGAAATAAACAGGCAGGACTGAATTCCCTGCACCATTTTCTTGCTTTAGTGACAGACCTTATCCCTCCATGTTCATAGCACGTTTTCCAGCTAAGTGTTTTGTGGACTATTCTGGAGAGAAATAGCCATGAATACAGCAAAATATGTTGATTTGGAGGGAAAATGTCTCTGTGGCACATCACTGTGAATTAAGGAGGGTGGGTGGGGGGTCTTTTAACCCCTAGTTCAGAAGTCCTGCACTAAAAACCACCCATCCATGAGAGCAAACCTTCATGTGAGCCCTCCCTGTGATGCTCATTCCTGACCATAGCAGTCCTTTTGTCTTACAGTCTATGGTGTGGAGCTGCTCCTGAAGACCACTGGGCTGGGACCCGTGGAGTACCTGTCCTCAGGCTGGAATCTGTAAGTGCACGCTCATGTTTTTGGGTTAGAAAAATCCACTTTTGAGATGAGTTTTTAAGCCTGTAGATAAGGCCATGAGCAGGCTGTTACAAATCTTCTGGCCTTGGCCTCATGCATCTCCTTAGGCTGGAGCAGCACTAATACCTCTTCTCTGCTGAAACTCTAGTGATAAGCCATTGCTCTTACTTTATTTTATATTTTTCTTCCCAGCTTTGACTTCTCAGTCACCCTGTTTGCATTTTTGGGGCTCATGGCACTGGCGTTCGATATGGAGCCGTTTTACTTCATTGTGGTCCTGCGGCCCCTCCAGCTGCTGAGGTGAGCTGGGAAGGCTGTGGGGGGGCCCAGAGAAAACAGCCAGGCTTGTTTTCCATCAATCCCACTGGGGACAGAGCTCCTTACTAGGAGAGGGCAAGGCTTGCTCTGTGGGTATGTGACCATGGCAAACAGGAATTGCGTGGGGTAATAAGATTAGCCAGAGTTATCAAAATGAACGATAACAAAAACTTGGGATGGGATATGAAACCCTGTGCTTTGGAGCTTAAGCTGATCTCTAATAGAGATCAAGGGATTTACCAGGGGCAGATTATCCTGTGTCTGCCTTCGTGGGGTTCTTACACCTCCTCTAAATTGTCTGATGCTGTTCAGAGAAAAGCTCTTCTGTCAGGGTGAGTCAGTCTGAGCCAGTTTAATAATTTCCATTGAATTACCAGAAATTACAGTTTTCAAAGGATGCTGCTTTCTAGGGTGAAGTACAGCCCTGCTCTAACTGCATCTCACACTTTAAGCAAGACCATGGCCTGTAACCTCTCTGCAGCTCAGTGAGCTGGGGCTGATTAACCCTCTCGTGTTGAGGTACATTCACCTTCACAAGTGCCTCGAGAGCCACAGGGGGAAGGGATTTGAGGCAAAATGTTATGTTAAAAACAAGTGAATGTAATTTAGCTCTTCAGTGAGGATTTTAAGAACACTTTATGACACTCAAGGGGGGAAAAAAAATGTTTTCTCAGTTCCTCCCCTGCTGAAGCCTGTTTGGCAGCTGTGTTTCTCTGGAAAGGCTGTTGGAGTTGCCAAATCTTAAATTAGCAGGCACAATGTAGTTTTCTTTCACTGATTTTTATTGGGTCATGGGGGAAACACAGAAAAGCTTGTGTCTGAGGGAAGGAGGACTGAATCCTGACCCTGGACACAGGACTAGTTTAAGTTCTTATGATTTTGGGGGAGCTTAAATAGCTTTGTGCTGTGTGCATTGTGCTGTGTAAAAAGATGTAGACTTAAGATCCTCAGTCCTGTGAACACTTAGTTGAATGTGTCATAAACATTCAGATGGGACAGTTGGACATCATTAGATGAGCAGAGACCACTTGAGCAGGAGCAGATTCCATGAGTTTGGTGTCAGGAAATCTTACTGTTCACTGACCTGGGAGGTACAGAAACCTGGGATACTCCCTTTAACTATTTCCCCTGACACCAGGAAAGCTGCAGTGTGTAGATAACTCCTGACTTCTCCTTTCAGGTTATTTAAATTGAAGAAACGCTACAGAAACGTCCTGGACACCATGTTTGAGTTGTTCCCCCGCATGGCCAGGTACCAATTTCTCTTTGGGTGATGCTGGGGAGAGGGGAGAGAAGGTTTAGTGTCCAGGGCTGGGGTCAGGATAGGGCCTGTCAAACCTCCTAAAGGGATTTATGCTCTGATCTGTCACTGTGCTGCACTGGCATGTTAATTGTCCAGTTTCTTGAAGCAGTACATGATAAGAAACATTCCAACACCCTGGGCCTTCTCTTGCTTTTGTGTAACTCAGAGTCAATACATGTTTTAATTTTTCTCCCCCATCCCAGCCCTTGCTGAGAGGGAAGGCCCATTTGAGAGGAATATTGGCATGAATATTCTCAGCCCCAAATGTTTCCCTGTCCTCAGCAGAGCCACTTGAAAGCGTTACTGAAATGGTGGGGCAGAAGGAGGTTGGTGTTTGAATGGGGCATCCTCAGCCCTAATTCCCTTGCAGGATGTCTGAGCAGAGCATTTTGGCTGGAGAGCCCTGCTCCTGGCACAGTCCCTGCATCCAAGGATGTGGAGAGGGCAGAAACAGTGTGTGGTGTTCTTTGTTAAAGAAACTGTGGAGAGGCATTTGTTTAACAGAAAGGGACAGACTGGGAGGGAATCCAGGCTGCTCTTTAGTTTCTCTCTTCAGCAAGTGGCAAGTTCCTTGTCCAAGCACTCCCTGAATGAGAGTGGGCAAAGAACTGCTGAGCCACAGCAGCAGGGAGGGTGTTCTGGGGTTTTCAGTGCTGTTTCCTATCCATTGGAAATTCCTTCCAGAGTGACCAGCCTGGGATTTTGTGTTTCCCTGCCTTAGCAACTCTTCAGTAGCACAGTACTCTTTCTGTTTTTGCCTCCAGCCTGGGTTTAACCCTGCTGATCTTCTACTATTGCTTTGCAATTGTTGGCATGGAGTTCTTTGCTGGCGTGGTCTACCCGAATTGCTGCAAGTGAGTACCTCAAATCCATCCCACTCAGCAGTGCTTTTGGTGCTCAGCCAGCAGCAGGGAGCTCTGGAAGCTCTGTTTCTCTGTGGAGAAGGGGCCAGAGGATGGGGCTGAATAGGGGTTTGTAGCTCAGGTAACACGTGGTGCAAATCCAGTAGATGCTCCACTTTTCTTGCCCTATCCCTGGAAGTGTTCAAAGCTGTGCTGAATGGGGCTCTGAGCAGTCTGGTCTGAAGGAAGGTGTCCCTGCCCATGGCAAAGGGGTGGAACTGGATTATCTTTAAGGTCCCTTCCTGCCCAAACAATTCTGTGGTTTTGTAATGCCAGAGCTGCTTGGGCAGATGTATTAGATATTTAGACATCCCTTTGTACCAAGACAAATTCACCTGGACTTGGAAGCTAATCTGTCCTGTGCCTTTTTCATCTTAAATGATGACAGACCTCTTGAAAATACCAGACTTTAAGGCTATGAGCCAAGGAGTCCAACTCCAACGCTTGGTTTCTCTGGTATAATATTTGCTGAAAGATTAGAAAGACTCCCTGTGCTCTTTGGGCTTGTGCTGAGCTGTGAAGGAAAGTGCTTTCAGACAAAAAGGCAAGTGTTGGCCAAGAGGTAGAAACTGCCACCCTGCTCTCCACCTTCTAGTGGGGGTTGGGATTTATAACCCTTCAGATTTTCCTTGCTTTTCCAGTCTGTTCTCATTCTTTGTCCTGGTTTCTCCAACCAGCACAAGCACAGTCGCAGATTCCTTCCGCTGGATGAATCACACAGTTGGCAACAAAACAGTTGTGGAAGAAGGTTATTACTATCTCAACAACTTTGACAACATTTTGAACAGCTTTGGTAAGGGCAGCTTTGTCTGTAGCAAAGATTCTTCTGTGTTCCTGCAGAGCTGGATGGCTCTGTAATGCTGTGGTGCTCATGTGAGCCTGGGACTCTCACAGAGTTCTATTAGTGCACCTCGAACACTCAGCATCCTGCTCTGTTTGTCTGGAGAAGTGTAGCTGACTAATTGTGCCATGACTGTTTTGTGGGATAAGCAGATGTCTCTTAAAGCCAGCTGGAAGCCAGAGGATCTGTTGTGGTGATCAGATCAGACTTCCAGAGGTGTTTAAGGGGGGCATTAAGTCACTGTCCTTCTAAAGCACCAACAGTGATGCCAATATATTTCTTTAAATGCACTGATGAAGAATAATATGAATGTGTTGATAACTTTCCATGATTTTTCTTAATATGTGAGCAGAGATGCTTATCTCCTGGAGATTTCAGAAGTCTCCATGCTCTCTGTTGGAGAGACTCAGGTCTGTGTCTGATTTTTTTAAGAAATAGAGATGAAGCCATGCTGCTGGTTCTGTGAGTCTGACCCCCTTTGTCTGAAGCAATTGTAGTGGTGAGAGTCTGCATTCAGTCTCCAGATTTCCTGGCTGTATTGAAACTTTGGTGTCTAAAAATTATTGTAAAACAGGTCAGAATGGATAAAGCAACTGTCTGTATGTTTTCTCTCTCTTCTGTACAGTCACACTCTTTGAACTGACAGTTGTCAACAACTGGTACATCATCATGGTGAGTAAACCTCAGCTGCCCCTTGTGTACAGACAGCACAGACTCTGCCAATTCAGCTGCATCTTCCACACCACCACTGCTTTATTCCTATGGTGATTGGAATGGTCCCAACATTGTCACTTGTTGTTGTTTGCTGCTGACTGTTGGGTGGCCATTTTACCTCTGGGATGCTGCTGGGCATGTTTTCTTGTCACCCTTCAGGCCAGGCTTCACAATCTGGACAAATGAAGTCACTCTGTACTCCAGTTTGTCACCCTGCTGTCCAAGCTGTGTTCTCATGGCACAGCCACAGCCACAAGCTTTGAACATTCTGTGTGTTTGCTTGTATTTAGCTTGAGGGGCAGCTTAGCTGCAAGGACCAGTTGGGGCACTGAGCATTGCTCAGGCAGTCCCAGGGGCCAACTGGAGCCAGGAATGAGAGACAGTTCATGCTGTTTTATGTCTGTTGTCCCTTCTTTTGTGCACTGGTGACTTCTTCCCTCTCCTCTTTAGGAAGGGGTGACATCCCAAACCACTCACTGGAGCCGTCTGTACTTCATGATCTTCTATATTGTGACCATGGTGGTGATGACAATCATTGTGGCTTTTATTCTGGATGCTTTTGTCTTCCGCATGAACTACACTCGGAAGAACCAAGATTCAGAAGGTCAGAACTGGGAGCTGGTTGACCTACAACGTTGTGTCTGCTCTCCCTGGTGCCTTAAGCCTATAGGAGAGAATGGGAGTGGCCAACAAAGACCAGATAATTTTTTTCAGCCTGACTACTTGAGCCATTTCAGCCAAATCATTTGAAAATAGGAATTCCATGTGCATTTTACGAAAGAACTCTAGGAAACATTACAGCAATGATGTAGCAAAGCTTCCACAGGAGACCTTGCAGGAAGGGAAGATGATTAATTTTTTTTAAACCAATTTCCCTTCCTTGCTGATATACTCACTGGCAGCAGAACATGTCTCCCAAGTGTCTTTTCCAACATTCAGGCACCATTACCCTGTTCCTGGTGGTTTGCCAGCACTCTCTGCCATGATGTGAAGGACAACAGACACTGCCTATCCAATTCCTTCCACATCTCCCAATTGTCATTAGACTGGTGCTGGTTTTGGACATGCCTGTCTGTCACATTTAGGAACTGGCAGTGACTGGTCTTTCCATCCCCTCACCCATGTGAATCATCACTTTTACTCACTGTTCTCTGTCTCCTGAGCTGGGGGTCTGAAACTGCAGGTACCTTCATGACCTGCTAATTTAGATGCCAAAATCACACTAATTTCTTACAGCCCTTCTCTTGGTATTCCTTCAGGTGGTCTGCACCCAGACTTGCCTTTTTTTTCTGTGCAGATTAATCTTAATAATTCTTTATGCTTTCCTGCAGGAAGGAGCTACAGCTACTGCACTCACACATTTAACAGCAGAGAATCTTCCCTGCAGAAACGTGTGGAAGGCCCCACCCCCCAATTTTTTTAGGTGCTAGAAGGCCAAATCTATTTGATACGCAGTAGGAGCCAAGTGTTGTTAGTTGGGGGAACATTTATTGTGATCCCTCCTGCACCCAGTTTGAAGGGAGCAATGAAGGACACTGGTTAGCTCTGAACTCCCAAGCTCTTTTAGTCAGGTGAAGGTGTGTGATTATTTGATTTGTTAATCTACAGGCAAGCAAAAAAGTTACAAGAATATATATTTTTTTAAGTTACTGAAGAGCCTGATGTTTTAAAACAAGTTGATAAAATGGTTTGGGTCAGAAAGTTTGCTGGCCCTACACACTACTTAATTTCTTCCCTGCCTTGTTGGGGTCAAAGATATACATGTTCTAGTTACAAAAGCAGGTACAGCCCACACCTGACCTCTGGCTTGGTCCTGTGTGTTTTAGGCTTTGCCTTCTGGGGTTATTGTAGCTGCTGATGAAGCAAAGCTCATCTTGGAGACCTTTTTTCCTCTTTCTGTCTCTTGCCTCTCCAGAAGATAATGGCATTGTGCTGGAGAAGGAGATCTCCAAGGAGGAAGTGATTGGCGTAATCGAGCTGTACAAAAGGACTTCAGCTGCCACTGAAACAGCTCAGCTGCAGCAGATTGTTTTGCAGATGGACAAATATGGGGTAAGAGGAAACACTGCAAGTTCTCAGCTTCAGGGGAGGGAGGCGTGCCAGGGCCACAAATGCCTTTTGCTGTCTGAAGAGAGAAGGTCCATATGCCTTTGTAGTGTTGAGAGCTGAGCAACGGGAGGGACTCAGCAACATCACAAAGTTTTGCTGCTCTAGAAAAGTAGCCCTTGAAAAGAGCTTGTCCTATTACATGCAAACTTCCCTTAGAGTTGTCCTGGCCTAGTGCTGACTGGGGAAAAAAAAGTATATTTCTCTTCTTGCCTCTCTCTCTGTGCCATCATACCCTGAGGCTTGGACAGTCCTGGAGCATTATGCAGCAATCTGATGGCATTGATTCCAGGTCCTTCTTTTCTCCATGGCACTCATTACATTTTCATTCTAAAACAGGATGGATAATTGGGAAGATGAGCTCTTGTCTCAGAACTGTTGTCTCATGCATCTGGGAAGAGCTTAAGTGGTTGTTTTAATAATAGCCATTATATTCCTGTATCACCGCAGCAAAGGGCAGGTGCTGCAGTCTCTCAGGTGACCTTTATTTGCTTTAGTTGGCTTAGTAGTTACAGGCTGAGCCCTTGTTCACAAATAAAACTCAGAACAGCGACAAAGATACTGATCAGAAGCAGTTTTAAAGGCAATAAACCAAAGCAGGAAGTTGTTCTCAGCCTTGCAGTGATGATGCCAGACCTGAGGTTTCTTTTGCTTCTCAGTCCTGTTTGTATAATTCATGTGATCAGAGAGTGATTCTGACTTCAGATATCTGAAAACACAGTTTCAGAGGTCCAGCCCCATGCAATAAACGATGTGATTTAGACAGGTGGGACCTGAAATTATTCTTAGATGAGATCTTAAGTGGAAGCTTGAGTTTGAGCTTTGTTCCAGGCACTGATGTTCTGTTTATCTGACTAAACTAAGCACCACTGACAGACACATCCATCCGAGCTACATCTCCCTCTGCAGTCTTTGGGGATCAGCTGCAGTGGGTGCCTGCATTTTTATTTACACCCTAAAATGCCTTTTTCTCATGGCCTGGGCTCATCAGTGGATGATGGGTGTCCACATGAAGGATGCCTGAAGTTCCAGGACTGATCCTGTGAGCTGCTTAGTGACTAATTAATGTCTTTCTTGCTTTTTTCCTGCTCCTTCCCCCAACTCTTTAGCAAATGTCAACAGTGTTTCTGGGACGCAGATCAAGGACCAAGAGTGATTTGAGTATGAAGATGTATGAGGAAGAGATACAGGTATGTGAGCCTGAGC
>VYZS01024186.1:4684-19081 GCA_013400695.1 Neodrepanis coruscans
ACTCATGCATGTAATTGGACTACTGTTTAGACTGAAAAACTTTTGAGCTGAAGTGAAGCTGAGGGAAGTCAGAAGCTTACTAGGCTCTTGTAATTTGAAGGAGTGGGTAAGATTCAATGACCAACACTTCAGAACTTTCTTGTCTTTGCTTCTGAACAAATAGAACAAATTTTTTTAAATGCTATGCCAATTTCAACAACTAAACTTGCATAAAACTTCCATAAGGAACAAAACAACATTTCAAGAATTTCACATGCACTGCCATGTTGGCTGTGGGGTCACAATGCACCGTTTCCTCCTCAACAGCTCCAGCCCCTTAAATGCTGTACATGGCACTGACTTTACCTTGGAGCCACCGAACTTGCGTGGCCGGTCCGTACCCTCTCTCGTTCTTTGCAGAAATCCTGAACACTATGGCAGGTCGGGAAGTGTAATCAACATGGGCATTGGAAAGCTGGGCAGCAGTCACTATACATGATGTTTTAAGACCACAGTATATTCTCATAAAAACCAGTTGACTTGGATTTTCCTGTAACTGTGTGGAACGAATTGCTAAGTAGGCAGAATACTCTAAAATATTTCCAGAGGGTGAAGCAGGAGGCTCCCAAGAAAGATGAATACAGTCTACACTCTGAAGGAAAAGAGAGAAAAATATGATAGTATTTAGCCAACCATAAATGTAGAAACAATATCAAAATTTTAAAAAAACCCTAAATTCTAAAGATTATCTGAAAATTGAAATCTAAACAACATCACTCAGAGATAAGGATGTGTCTTTTGACTTTTTTGAAAAAAAAAAAAGCATGGTATACCCCTATATATTTAAGCATGTAAGAACAGAAAATGATGGGGAAACTATCAGATGATTGAATAAGAAGTGTATCGGATAGCACGATCATTAAGTCTTAAAATAATTCCTTTTAGCAAATTTCTTAAAGAATATTACACTGCGCAGAATTAACCAAGTAAACATTTGACACTATTTTATACGACAATTTTAACTTAAAAATAACCCCAAAAACAAACCAACTAAAAACAGGAGTTCTGAGATTAAACTGGTGACCAGAATTTTATACATCAGAACTAGAATTACCTATATTTCTCACCTTGGTAATTTTGACTGTTGAAGGAGCTCCAGGAAAACCGGGAATGCAAGTCTTGAATTCACTGATTTTACTGAAAGGCCCAACACCACAGCCATTAATTGCAGCAACTCTGAATCTGTACACTGTGCCTGGAAAAAGATCCTGTTTCTTAAGTAATCTGTAGTCTGGTACATCTGCAGCTTCCGTCTGAAAATAAAGCAACACTTGTGTTAATTTTTAAAATTAACTGTGCCTTGAAGAGAATTAGCAATAGCAAAAGAAGATATTCAGTATTATCTACATAAACAACAAAAGAAAATTAATCTGGTTTAGGAAATAGGAAAAAGAGTAGTAAGGAACTACTGGTCACAAAATACAAAACTCCTATAAGCACCAGATTCTGCAGCAGTATCAGAAAATCCCACATTCTGTACAACTCTACAGAGCCTGAAACGTCTATGTGCAAGTTATGCCAGAGAAGAATCAGCAGCTACCTTGTTAGAGATGTTCAGTGTTTCCTCTGGCAGCAGGTAGAACTGGCTCACCACAGCACTGTTGTTCTTAAAAATTCCAACATCGTACCACCGCCGGTCTCGTGTCTTCACCGGTGCCATCGGTCTTTGTGGAGTTTTCTAGTATTTGAAGAACATGTTATGTGGATCATAACATATTCATTGTAATGTAAAAAAATGTGAAGGCTCTAGAATATGTGAGAGAGAACCCCCTTTTATACCAGTGTTACTTTCTTATAATTCAAATGAATCTGAATACACTATTAAAATACTTTTCAAAACCAACTGGTTCTTATACATTGACTCAGACAGTCTGTAATTTACAGAGCAACAGCTGGGATGTCACATCTGATATTCTAAACAGGGGAGGGAAGAAGTTTAAAGCTGTAGAACTAGGTGTCTGTAGCAGCACATAGTTGTGAGTTAATTTCACTCAGAGGTCAAGAAGTTCCACACAGTGGTCCAACACCAGCGGCTCTCCGTGGGATTCAGCTACACCTCATCCCCAAACATGCTCTCCCTCAGCCACTGCTGAACTTGCCTGCAGCTGGGAACAGGCCTCTGCTGTGGTGTGGCGTGATGGTGGTGCAGGGCATGTGAACTGTTCCTAACTGATCCAGAAAGACAAACTGTCTTTCTTGCTTGTCTCTAGGCACCAGGGAGAGCACTTTCACAGCCAGTGTGCCCAGCACAGACAGCCCATGATCCTGCTGGCATGAAAACTGGGTAGGAACTGCAGCTGCTCTTGGCAAAAGCACCCCAACCCCTTTAGGTAGTAGCTGCTTCTCCCCATCCTTAGTTCCTCACTTTTGGTGGCAACAGTGGCACCTTGGTTTTGTGTATTAAGTTGTAAGCAGGTGAAATAGGAAGCATTTACTTTTTCAGGTAGTATTTACAGCTTGCATAGCCAGTCCCCATCTCCTCTAGGGAAAAACATCAAGATGTCAGTTAAGTAACGTTTCAAATCTATAGATCAGCAGCTAACACTAGTCTGATCTAACAAACACTTCACTTAAAATTCAGTTGTGCATACAGAAAAACATTTTACATTTGCACATCATGCAGCAGAGAGACCATTCCACTGTGCCAGTCGATAAAAATGACTCACAGCTGAAACATGTACTTGGATCTCCTCCCAACTACACAACTGCTACTTAGACTCACATCAAACCCACACAATGCAATTAGTTTTACAACAGAAATGTTTACCCCTGTATTATTCACTTCAAGCCCTATGTAAACATCGCTTTTCTTTCAGAAATATAATTAAAGGAAAACAGAAGAGCCCTGACAACTAATCAACAGAACAATATACACATATATATTTTTTCGGACTTACAGAGGAGTGTGAATCATTTGCCTGTCCAGTATTGACTCTTGTTGAAGGCATGATATAAGCACTTTCAGCAGCTAAAAACAAACAGTTACATTTAAAAAGCTTAAATTATACAAAAAATTTAATACAAAACCCACAGATTAAGAAAGTTGACCTCAACAGCCATTTACAAGGATTTCTTGCACAAGTCCCTCTCAAACTTACTTTGCATGCAGTCCTATTTATAGCACAAACAACTAATTTTGGCTTCTGTCATATTCACAGAACCATTCTGAGAATCTGGAATTGGAGACTGCTACAGATAACACAAACAGAAGGCAGGACTCAGAAAATCCTAAAAAGTGACAGAACTATGAAATCGATATAAAATATTTGCAAACAAATATCTAAATACCAGATTGAAGCACAAACTGATGACATTGTATAAATAGTCTAAGCTTGAAATGACTATCTGATTGCATTGTTTCTGACATCAATACAATCTGAACCTGAACATGAGCAGTTAATCTGTAAACAATCCTATTAAATGGGAACAGAGCATTCATAAAATTTAAAATGAAGTATTAAAAATGAAAACAGATTAAGCACACGAGCAACAAAAGGGAATATTAGTATTCTACACTAGTACTTCTGGGTTTTGCTTTTAAAATACAATACTGTTTGGTAAAAGTTATACTACACACACAACATCAATATGAAAATACAGTTCTTTAGTCAACACTCAAAACAATAACAAGCACAGCCTGTTGATATATCTGTGAAAAACAAAACTTAAAAAGCTACCTGTACATTTATTTTCTGCTTTGCTACTTATTTTGGGTGTTTCAGGCAGACTAGGAAGAGGCCAGCACATTTGACTAGCAGTGAGCTAGCCATGTTCACTGGCCGTATTTGTTAGAGAGGTCAATTGCTTAAAATCAAAATCATCTAAATGTTACTATTTTAGTCTTGTGCTGACTAAATAAACAGATAATCACTGAATGAAACCAAATGTGTGAAGGGCACCAAAACTGGCCACCACTGCTATCTAGAAAATGGACCTTTAGATTAAAGGACTTCTCACTTACAGGAAACACAGAGATTTACAACTGTATAAAGGGCATATCCTGATTTTAAAAGATGTTTAAATCATAGCAGAGATCATCCAGGCTGCACAAGGTCTTTAATGCCCAAAGCCCTATGTACATCTCAAGTACTAATCAAGATGGGAATCCCACCACACTAGAGAAACTCTGATGGCCTTAAAATATATATGGCTCAAAATACAGTATGTGAAACACATTTCAAACCTTCAGATTTTGAATTGAATGTTGTTAGTGAAGTTTCATCTTTAACAACTGCCCCATTTGTACTTGATGATTCAGTTTTAACAGCCTGCTGGGTTACCATAGTTTGTGTGCTGGAGACAGTACTGGATACAGAAGCATCAGGATTTACAGTTTGTTTGTCCAAGTCATGTAATTCAGCTACATTTGCTGATGTCTGAGCACCTGAAAAAAAAGAAAATATTATCCAGAAATCAATACTGATAACACATAACAAGTCTCAACTTGATCTAATGGCTTTAGTTTCTTATAAAGTCTGAGTTTAAGTAGGAATTAGGTTGGAACAGAACTGATCATATTGATTACAAATGCTTTCTTTAGGTATATAATTGAACTGAAGTCTATCTGCACAGTCATAAACAGATATATGTAAAGAGTTATTTTAAGCTTGCTATTCTATATTTATTTGGTTACAAAAGGATTCATTTGGGAAAAAAAAAGCACTAAAATAAAGCATCCACATAAATCAGTATCACAAATAAAAATTTGTGGAAGTCTGTTTATCACTTGGGACTAAGAACCAGAATTTCCACAATACCTAAATTACACGTATAAAGTACATAAAAGACAAATATAAAAAGATCAGGTGATCAAGCCTGGATTCATCATATTGAACTTAAGGCACTTCAGGGAAATGCCCAAGTCAGTGCCTTGTCATCTTCTATTTCCTTTATAGTTATAGAGAAACATGCTTCTCTCTACATTGCCTGAAATTTTACATTGGCCAATAGCTTTTCACTGTTACTAGATACACAATGTCAAAGAATCTGGAGTTACTACCACCGATGATGTTGTAAAATGTATCTGTTTCCGTTCCTTTGATGTAAAAAATGGCTATTTATGTTTAGACACATTTGCCATCATAATAATGAATATATTTCATGTCCCTTGCAACACTTGAAACAACTTAAGATTTCTCATGTATCTTTAAAAGATATGAGTAATAACTAACACAAGTTGGTTTCTTTAAACTACAAATTTAAAATAATTTTAAATTACAAGACAGAAATATTTTTATTTCATGTTTATGAGATGAATTTTAACTGTCACTTTTTAATTAATTTTTATTCTATACTCGTCTTACTTGAAGTACAAACAGGTAAAAGAGAAGGGGCATTTGATTCTTTGAATCCTGTAGCATCTGCATGGTTTTTCATAATGTCCTGTGTAATCTTGCTTTCAAGTGCTGCAACCTTTTCTTTTCCTTCTACTTTCAATAATGAGCTGGTTGAAAGGGAAACTTGGACCTGAACAAAAACAACACATTTGTTAATGTTTAACTGCAAAGTTCAGAAATTTCAAACAAGTTGCCAAGTTGCAAACACGGCATGAAAATGCTTGCTCATAAGCAACAAACTAAACTCCTCCACTAATTTCCTCTAGTACTTTAAATTAAACCAAGGAACCAACCTCTCAATCCACCTTATCTGACCCATTTAAAACAATGGCTTAATCTCTGAGTTGACTTGGAAGGGCAGACACTAGATTTTATCTGAGAGTGATGAGCTCATGTTATTTTGTCATTAGGAAGTTCAAAGATGCACACATTTAGTCTGCTGGGGGAACTTGAGGGGATGGGGAAAATCACAATTACAGATGTTTCCAACTTTTGCTTTCCTGGAACGTACTTTAGATATTTCTGCTGTTAGTTGAATTTAGAGTATTTCTACGTGTATTTTCTTCACGAATACATTATGGATCCCATACTGATCTGAGACTCTTCTCAATTAAGAAAAGTTGCAAAGTTCTAAAAATGTGATCCTTTAGCCAGAGTTTGCTCTCACTCTTTCCGTTAAATTGGCAAAACAGCGGTACATGTACAACTGCACAACCAGAACAGATGACTGGGTTTAATCCATAGTAAGGATGTACAACTAATCAGACTAGCATTTTGCACTAACAAAGAAGGAATATGCCTTATTCTTTTTGCTTCCCACATTAATTTCACCAACATTTTAAGCATGATTAGTATTTCTACTGAGAACAGGCTCCCAGTTAGCATTCTGGAAGTCAATACAGCTGCAGATTCCTTTCTGCATTACCAGGAAGAGGACTTGAAAGACTGTCTGTCAATCATAAAAGTAAAAACCATGTAAGAAAATAGACACAACTATTTCAGCAGGTGTCTGTCTTTTTGTTTGATTTAGGGGTTTTTTTTAAAACTTAGAAAGTATGCAGGGACTTTTAAAACTGAGAAAGTGTTCTTGCAGCTCTTTTGCTTCCCACACTACTTTGCCACTCATGCATTTTTCAGTTTAGACTTACATTACTAGGAATGAGATTATTTGTTTGGCTGGGATGATCCACCTTCATTTCTGGATAAGGGACACCAGGCAATAATTGTGGACTTTGATGTAGAGAACAGCCACCTTGTAGGTAAACAAAAATAAATTCCCATCAGTTACACAAAATTCAATATTATGTTCATTGGAACCTATCCCAGTAAGGTAGAGGGAGACCCCAAATTGCCTGAAGGAAAACTTTGTTGCAAGTCTGAAATTAAACTGCATGGTACAAACAGTCAGAGAAAATCCCTTCCTCACCCTTTCCTTTCTCAAACAGTGCCCTGTATAAATATCTTCATAATTCAGTTACCCGGCAAAAACTGACAGAAACAAGTTAAAGGGGAGTTTTCCATGCTTGTGATGGAATTTTGGGAATGACTGAAGGAATTTGATTATTTTGTGAATAACCAAATACCAACTTGGGAAGAATAAAAGAAACGGGGTGTCTCTCTCTCTGGAAATTGTTCTTCAAAAACAAACTCATAATAAATACTTATGCAATCCTTTAGTCTGCCTGTGCACAAATACAAGTGTAATGTGATCTGACTACCTTGTGAACTCAGCACTGATGTCTCAGGAACGCCAGTAACAGGAACGCCAGCCACTGGTGGCACTGGTGAGTCAGCATGTAATTGAAGAAGATACCCTTCAACCGTCGGTACTTCATCCCATTTCAATTGAAAAGAGTTGGTTGTAGCTCTAATCAGCTGTACCTGTGATGGTGCTAGAGGTTTCTCTACAAGAAACCAACAAAACACAGATGGCATGTTAGAAATTGCCCTCCCTTATCAGTTGAATATCCACCAGTGTTGAATATCTAAATATTGTAGTATTTATATATTGAGTAAACTCAGTAGCTCCTTTTTCACTGATGTACAAGATATAACAAATTCAACAAGAAACCCTTGTCGAAGGTGGCAAGACAAGTCAGAGAATTACAAGTGTCACGTCAGCATGTTCAAAAATGCTCTGCTTTGCCTTTAATGGATCTTCTGCTGTCAGTAAGTCTTTGGGTTGTAGCTACATCATTGTAGGGATTACAGAGGTAAGTGATCCTTGTGCTTTCCTAAAAGGCTGCAGGGAGCTCTTTGGCTCCTAAAGCTTTACATATTCCTGAAAAGAGAATCCTGTTCCTTTCTGCTCGCCCTCTGTAGCTAAAGTGATCTTCCCCTAAAATTTCTTCTGCAGAGGCTGAAGCCTAGAAAGGATTAATGCCAATGGCCTGCTCTTCTCACTTGCCTCGATGCCTGACTAGCCTGCACTCTTAAGCACATCCTTCCCCTGCTACTTTCTTCCATTTTCTTATCTTCTGAAGGAAAAATTAAAAAGAAAAAAAAAACAAACCCAACCAACATGATCTGAATGCTTCACAATCTCCAGTAACAACTCTCATACTTATGCTTCAACAGGTAACAACTTGCTCCCAAATGTTCCACTGTAATTCCCTCTCCACCAATACCATCTCAGTGTCCTGCCATCAATCCAACTACTAATGAGTGATTAGTGCACCAGAATTCCCTTCATCCCCAGGAACAATTTGGTCTTTTCTCAGATTCTAGAGTATCTTTTTGCAAGTCCAAGAGATGAGGAAGCAGCAGCAATAACCACAAAAGAAGAAAGGGTTTGGTAAAAAAAGAGTAAATAGTACCAGAAAAGACTAAAAGGAGAGGCCAGGAACCCTGAGTTTAGGCAAAACTCCTTGTGTCAACTGACTATGGCATGCAATGCAGAATTGAGCCACAAAGTTCTTTCAGAGGCTGTAAACAAGCCTTCCTAATTTTTCAGTTTCAGTTATATCTGTAGCCATTGAACAATCAACAGTGAAGCACGTTTTTTAAAATAATCTTTAAAATTTAAATAATCTTTGAGTTTGCTACAGCTTTGGATGCTCTGGTCTTCAAGGATACAAGCTTCCCATATGTGAATAAAACATGGAACACAGTACAAGTGTCTCATTCAGTTCTGACTCACCGGTATCAAGGTACCAAAGATCTTTGCAGCAGACTTGATTGTTCCAAGCTTTTCTGTAACCATCTCTACCGCTCCAGATATACAGACGAGTGCCAACTGCTACAGCACAGTGTCCTGCTCTCGGCCCTGGTAACAAGTTACTTTTGTCCTCCTGACAATCTGAGATCAGACCTATCCACTCTGTGGTATCTAGTAAATGAAACTCAAAAAATTTAGTTTCCAGATGTTTTCCAAAACAAGAAATAAAGATGTTAGTATACTCAACCATTCAGAAAAAATGAATATAAATCAATTCTGTTTCTATAGACAACTGCATTTAAAATTGAAGTATTACAAAGAAAAGGTGACTTTCCAGTTAGTGTGCAATTAATACAGGATGAATTTTATGACCTCTGGTCATCTCTCTCAGGAAAATACAAGATCAGAAGTTGAGGATTCAGGGATAGTACTATCATGTTTAGAAAACCCTCATTTCAGGATCTGTCCCTTGTGTTCTCCTATAAATGAAGGAGTATTTTTATATTACTTAAAGTTGTATTAACAGAGATTTGCAGAAGCAAACCTGCTGAATCTTCAAAGATAAATAATAATTAAAATATCATTCCTCAAGAAAGATGTAAAAAAACTGGCAATTTTTTTAGTCAGCTAGGCAACTACATATCCTACACTTTTCTCAGGGTCTTCAAAGTAGCTACTTTACTCTGTTAAGAAAATATTAATTCAAAATGCCCACTCCCAGAAAGGCAGAAACACTGACCCAAATTAAGGTAAGCAAATGAACCGGTACATTTCCATTCACCATCATGAGCAGAAATTTCACCTCCTGCTGACTGTGGAACCCATCCACCAAAAATNCCAGTTAACATCCAGATCTGCTGCATGTGCTCTCTCAAACTAGGACAAAACAGAAAATTTCCAATGCTTTACAGTTCTGTTTTACAGCAAATTTTATTTGCATCTACTCCCTTTATAAAGTACTGTTACAGACATCTACCTTCTGAAATTTTTGAGCAAATAAAACTCAAGCAAAAAAATAATCCCGCAAGCTCCTCAAACAACTTCCCAGAAACAGAAGTTAATACTGTAACTTTTTACAAACTGTCAAACTGTTAATGCTCTCCAAAAATCACACATTTACACAGAATTTCTACAATCCTTTACTGCAGACCTCTCAATAAACCACGCTAAAATAAGAAGTATCTAAGTCAGATATCAAAATTTAAAAATCTAATGCAGCGTACAAACTACTAACATTTTAAGTAAGGAATAAACAGCTAAGCTATTGGATCATAAGATATAAGGCTTTCCCACTTTTTTCCCTTCTTGCCTTTTTTTCCTTAAGCCAACTTGTAAAGCCAACTTGTAAATTGATACAAAATGGGCTGAAACCCACGTTTAAAAATCCATTTTGTCAATGCTATCTGCCAAAACAAACCATACTGGTAAGAAGCAGAATAATGAGGAACAGATTACAGAAAAATTGTGGAATACCTTTGCCTAGAACTTTGCCTACTCTTTGAACAGTGTTTTTGCACAGCCAGTTCATTTGTGTCACAAACAGAGGCACTTGAGCTCATTCCTGACAGAGCCAGCTCAGGCCCAGCTCAGACTGCCCCAGAAGGCACAAAAGTGCTTTAAGAATCCTGGAAAGCTGCTTGTAGGTTGGGCAGATTGTTCTGCTGGATGGAAATACTGACAGTTTGACACCCTTAAGTTAACAGTGGTACTTAAAATAGCAGCAGAAAAGTACTCTACAGGGCTGATGGTTTAAACTGAGCAGTAGTGGATAAGCATCATCATTCTCCTACTAAGTGTACCTTTCTAGAGTTGAGCTTTTAACAACAGACATACTTGTTTCCTATTACATTGGCCGTATGGAGACTGCGAGGAAGTGGTACTGTCCCTTTGGTTTCTGGTCTTGACCAAGTCATGGTTTCTAAAAGAAAAAGAATAAAAATCCTCAAAGAAATCTTGTTACTTCCTATTTCACTCCCTGGATTTTAGGAGGAAACATAGCTCTCATATTCAGCAAAACAAAATTTCACCTTTTTAAGAAAGAAGGTGCAATAACAAGCACTTAAGACCACAGGAAATACTAACAAACTAACTGTTTATCAAAAAGATATACTATGGTTCCATGACGGTTATTCAGCTTTGTTTCTTTAGAGTGATTATCGCTATCATAACCATCTCACAGTGTACCCATAATTAGTGAGGATAATACATACAAACAATGTTGTATCTATTTAATCCCAAAAAATACAAGAGGTTAACACTATGCTGTTAAGCCTCAATAATACCTGCACCACATCATGCCATTAACCATTCTACACTAATTTTTTCTTCTCAGCCAGCAAGCACCGACTTCTACTGGCAAATCAACTCACCTATGTCAAGCTCCCAGAGATCATTAAGCCGACAGCCACACATCCCTCCAAAAATAAACATCTTTGGGCTTCCCACATCTTTTCTGCAGTATATGATGGCTGTGTGAGACTCTCGGGGAGATGGCAAGATTCCTTTGGTCACAGGAATACTCCAGCCGACAACGCCAGAACCATGTTGCAGCTCCAGTTCATAGAAATCATTTAAATATCTGGGGTATTATTGTCAAAGTATGAAAAATTCACTTATAAGCAGGATTACAAGTGCACTTTAAACCCTAAGTATTACGGTCTTCTGTCTTGAGAGAGTGTAGTTTTAAACTCTCAAAACATCTGATGCACTGTGGACAGTACCAAAACTGGATTCAAAACAGATTTCAAACAAAAAATAAAACCCAAAACAAAACAAAAAAACCCTTGAACAGTTATAATTTGTTACCTCTAAGGAAACATGCTCTCATATACTTGCTACACTGTATTACATGAAAGAAACATTCAATGGGGTAAACAACAGTCTTTGCAGAAATTGATACCTATGGACACATTTGGAATAAACTGCAAAGCTGTGAGAAATACATGATGACCCGAGACATTAGAGATCAATTTCTGCAATTCCGAGACAACAAAGGTGAGAAGAAGCTGTTTCTTTTCTTGTGTCTTCAGGCTGGCCAACAGACAATTAGCCAGTTGTTGCTGAATCTATCGGCAGGTTATTTTTAGATAATGCTCTTTGAATCTTGGCATTCACACCAGATACCCCTTGTTTACTGAGCTTAAAATTGCCAGTTTATAGCTCAGTGGATATAAGTGTTCTGAACTACAGATGAATCTGGATATAAAATTTCAGCACTATAGCACTGCTCACTGACAATAAAGACAACTTCAGCTGTTACTGTAAAAATTTTGCAGATTAATTCAAAACTGTTTTCCACAGCAATATAGAGGAAACATCCATCATGAATTCCTCGATGACTCATGAGACTTTGCTGATTCAAGTCATTCTAACAAACAAGCCATTCTTAAAAACATCACCCAAAATACCAGGAAAAATACCAAATTCTACTCAGGCTTCCCTAGAAAAGCTTCAGATCTGTCAGTCAGCGTTATACACTGTGCAGAAGAAATACTTAAGCTTCCTTGCACAAATAATTCGAGTACTGTCCTAGTACTCAGGACAGTCTGCCCACAATGTTCCTCTTCAAAGTTGTCATATCTGGTCATTTGTTTTTAGAGCCATTAAATTCAAAGCAAATCAGCATACCTGGGAACGTTATTATTTGAATCTTCACTTTCATTTGCCAGGCCACCAAATAAATAGCACTTGTTACCGTACAAAGAAAAGCTGTGGCCAAGTCGAGGACAGGGTGGAGATCCATTGGAAGGAGCTTGCGGTTTTACTTTTTTCCAGAGCCATCGACTTGCCTTGAAGACAAGAAAAACATATTCAGAAATATCTTCTTATAGTCATTCACAGTAAATAGAATCCAGGTAATATTGACAGCCTTATATTTTCTGAATTATCTTAAGGGAATGCTGGGCTTTTCTTAGGACATATGTTAAAAGGGACACTTATGAGCTAACCTTAATAAAACATTATATATTTTATACTTCATTTAGACTAGATGGAAGTTTCTTTCTCAAAGGTATTTAGATTTTTTCTTCAGAATCTATTTAAAGTCTATTCTTCCTAGAGCAGAGGAAAGCTCATCTAACTTTCTTCTGCAGTTCATAAAATAAAACATGTTTGTTTGCAAACAGATAAACATAGTCCCCAAAACTGAAACATCATCATACATTTCCTACCTGCAATTCATATAAATCATTACTGTATCTTCCATATTCAACCATTCCTCCAAAAACTAGTATTCTGGTACCATCACAAACAAATCCATGTGCTGCACAGCCTGGAGGAATATCTCCCCTTACAGCAGGAAGGAACCATTGATTTGTAACTATAGTAGGAAAAAAAAAAAAAAAAAGAAAAATATTTCAAACACTTTTTTTATTTTTAAACACCTCTGCTCTCTAAAGTATTACCTTTAACTTACAAACACCTGTGAATGGGTTATTTGCTTAACACCAGTTTTAATTGGGTTATTATTTTTTATAATAAAGAAAAAAGCAAACACCTCTGTCAAAGTAGTGTTACTCAATATATGAATGAGCCCATGAGGTCACTGTAACCAAGTGAGTTACGAAGGGTCACCCAGCAATTGAATAGACTTGCCAAGAATAGAGGCTAATGAGGAACACAAGTGTAGTTCCACAGAGAAGAGACAGATAACTATGCTAACTCAGAGGGAGCTAGCCCTAGAAACGGAACTATTAGAGCTACAGCAGCATGGCAGCTTGCCTGGACTTAACAGCCCTATTCAAAAACTAATTACACTGTTCTGGGACCCATGTTAACATCCACAGAGCGCTGCACTCATACACGACAGAGGAGAGGCACAGTCAAGAAAGAGCAGCTGAGACTGTCAGATCCAGCAGCAGCATTTCGGTGTTTCGACTGTTCTGGAATCAAAGAATTACAGGAGATACTGCCTTCTTCTTCCTAAGCTTTTTTTCATAAGCATAAAGAGGGAAAGGGTGAAATTAGAAGCTTTCAGTGAATGCTGCTGCAGGGGATTAAGATGCTCGCACTGTGGCAGCTCCTTGGAAGCACAGCAAGAACGAATGTGGCATCCCACATTCACAACCCCGCGTCTTAAACCCCTGAGAAAAAAGGGCCAGCTGGGACAAACACTTCTCTGGGAACAACTGAATCACGACCCTTTTTGTCACTTCTGTAAATGGAAAACACCTTTAGCAGACAATCTGGGCAGAAAAAAACCCAAAATCATGTTAATATTCACTCAAAAGTCGCCCATCAGTACCTTTGTTCTAACATTCAGGATGACTGTACTGTCTGTACAGAGTCTGTACAGGATTACTTGTCAGAATAGAAAGGTTAAGAGAGTTTTTTTCTTCTCCCCCGAAAAACGTGATTAAGAAGGGCAGATCTTTAAGCTATCAGAGACAGATCTGCTCGGAGAAACTCAGGCAGCCAGCATTGGCAGACTGAGAAGCACAGAGCAGTCACTTAACTCTCCCAAACTCTGAAATTACACGCAAGCTTTCAAGCCTCATTAAGGATCCCGTGCAGTAACTATTTAGGCATCTAATCCTTCACAAGTAAAATCGGTCTTGGGCAGCTTCCTGTTTGGAAAGGCTTCCAATGCCAACATGTTCACTTTTCCAACCAAGATTCCTATTCCAGCGCGTTCAGCTCTCGTGAGCTGCCGCCACCAGAGGGAAGAAGGGGGATCCGGACACCCGGATCGCGGGGACTAATCCCGTCTGCCGCCATTCAGCCGAGCCGCGCCAGGGAGACTCCGCACCCCCGCGCGAGCGCCTGGCAAAGCACGACAGGCGCATCCACAGATTTTTCCAGGCTCCTTCTGCCCCAGAAAGGACCGTGATGGGCGCAGCACCAGCCAGGGCGCAGCGCTACCCCGGG
>VYZS01024265.1:0-20981 GCA_013400695.1 Neodrepanis coruscans
GGGCTCATGAGGAGCTGAGAGGGAGTCAGGGTAGAACATGCTCCCCATGGAGCTGTCAGATGCTGAGCTGAGATTACATGGGAGGTCTATCCCCGAGGAACAATTCTGATGGGTACTAGAGCTGCTCACAGCAGTGTTTGCATCAATTTTATTGTCAACAGTTTCCAACAGGAGAGAAAAATGCTCTTGGCTGAAATGGTGATGAGGGACGTGACAGGAAAGCTCATGTCAGGGACAGAAAAGGTGCTGCGTGGGTATGGCCTCTGCCCTGCTGATGGACCATGACCTCAGGGAGAGGACAGGTCATATATGCCCTGTATATGCCTATATATGCCCATGCTGCTGTGTTTGTGGCTGGATTCCTCACTACCCTCACGCTCCCTTTGCCTTATGCCTGGGCTCTTCTCTGTCTCTCCAGTTAGGGAAACTGAGGCATGGGGCTCCTGGCCCTACAGGGGTGTGCAGGACCCTTAATGGTCTTCTCAGCCCCAAAGTGAGTCCTGGCACTGGAAGTGAAATTGGAGGTGGAAGATGACAGAGGTGAAACCCCAGGGGCAAGAGTGGAGTGGGAACAAGGACAAAGATGAGGACAAGAATGAGGATGAGGACTGGCTGCTTGGATATCCCAGATCCATCTCCCTTGGGAGCCCCAGCCCCATCCCTTGCCATGCTGGCACATACTGAACTCTGCATTCAGGATATGGAACTCATTTAAACTGGATTCCTCAGTCTTGGCTGATGCCTTCATTCCCTAGTTGAACAATATACCACTGGGTTACTAAATCTCTCCCATAAAAGCCATGATACTGGCACTTTCCAGCATCTTTTTTTCTTTCCTGTTGGCAGAATAATCATAAAACATCTGCTCTAAAGTTTTGATTAAACAAGGCAAAACATGTTTATATTTTAAAGTACCAAAGAAGTCAACCGTGCTGTCGTGACTGAAGTCCCTATAACTTCCCTGAGAGCAAAGAGGATCCTTTCCTCTGGTGAGTCTTGGCCAAGGGGCACAGGCCTGTCTATGCCCTATTGTTGTCATGACACTGATGCCATTCTTTACAGGACAGGATTTCTGGACCCAGTTATGCTGGGACAGGATCTAACCATTTTACAAAGCAGCCCAGTGACCTAAGATGCCACATTCCCATGCAAAAGGAGTTTTAGCTACTACAGGCTGATTTTGAAGCAGGTGAGAAGCTTCAAAAAGCCACCCAAAACTACTGCCCAAACTCCTCATCCTTATGAACCTTAATGAGAAGGGGCACACAGCCTGCTAGGTCTTCAGAGGTGTGGTTCTTTTGGAGAAGATTTTTCCTTGTTCCTTCTACTCTGCTCAGGGATAGGTTAAGGTGATCGATCCAGGGTGAAGGTTTTGCTAACCCTCCATTAGCAAAACATACTAGTTTCTGGTCCAGTGAATTCAGTGAATGAAAGCAAAGATGAGGCTTCCCTGGAAGCCTTTCTTCTGTTGGGAAGACCAAGGAAACACACAGTGGCAACACGCTTATCTACCATGGACAGCCTTGAGTCACCCTCACAGCCTGGTCTGACAGCATTGCTCCTGGCCCATGGAACGATTAGACTGGAGATAAGGATTTAGGCTTATTTAGCTCCTGTTTGGAAATAAATGACGCAGGAAATGTTCTTACAGGGAATGAAATCGGCAGAAAAGCTCAGGGGATGGCTAGGTCATTCAGCCACACCGGATCATTGGCCTCAAATGTGCTCTTACTTCCAGCATCATCCAGTTCTGGACCCCAAAACATGAGCCTGGGGAGGCCAGAAGGGGAAGAGACTGCCTACATATGTCCAAGCTGCTGTGTCTGTGGCCAGATTCCTCACTGCCACTGAGCTGTACAGCTCAGGGCAAGCACCTTGCCTTGCTCCAGCTCACATATTGACTCAGAGACCTTGGCCAGGATCTGCACTGGACCATGCCAGGGCACAGGAGAGCAGACAGCATTCAGGGTCCCAGGTGACCTGCCTTTGCTTGTTGGAAGTTACCAGTGAAGCCACTGGAACTGAATAAAGTCACAATGCTGAAACCAGTCTGCAGTTCAGCAGCACAGGAAATACATGAGAGCAAAGGCCAGGATCTCCAACAGGCACAAAGTGCAAACAAAATTTGATCAGATCTGGAAGTGGCTGGGAACACCACTGGTAATAAACCAGGAATTGGGTGAAACTCAAGGTGTCACCTGTTCCTAAATGGTGGGTACCTGCCTACAGTATGCCACAGGGCTGGCTGGCTTACATCCTTGGGAGACGGGAGAGAATGCAGAAATGGATGGGCTTTGCAGCAACAGAGAGCTAGTAGCACTTCAAAACCCTCATCCATGGCTTTCAGGGAGGACAGCCATCGTCACAGCTCTGTGTCAGCTCTATCAGAGGCTGTCTGGGACTCCACATCCTTGCTCACCCCCACCAGAGGAAAAGGAAAAGTTGTGCACACAGCAGGAGCTGTTCCCTGAAGAACGTTCCCTGTTCTTGCTAACTCCAGAGCCATGAGCACTGTCTCTTACAGACCACTAATTTAGGCACCTAAATATAGCTGTAAGACCACATTTAGCATGAAAACTGCAGGGAACAAGGCCAAGCTGAGAACACATTGGGCTCACAGCAGTCTCCACTGCTCCTCTGAACTAAGCATTACAATGACTTGTTACCTCCTTCTGAATTTATCCCTGTACCTGATGCAGAAACTCACTAAAACCATTTTAAACAGTCAGCCTTCTGCCTTTTCCATTGTCTGACACTTACAGGTTCAAAACAAGGATGTCGTCATCTATGACCAAAAAAATACTTTAAAAGAGGAGGATAAATTTTGAAGTGATACAAAGACATGACTGAAAATATATTCCAGGAACTTTGTGAGGAGTCTGGCTTCTCAACAGGCTGCTATTGGCTTGTCTCAGTGTCTGGGGTTAATGATGCCCAAAAGAAAGCTGTTTTCCATCTCACACATATACACACTGTTAGAGTGTAGGCAAATTATCCCCAGGGCTGGCAAAACCCAATATGAGCTCCTGATACCCTGTTACTGATGCTTCCTAATCACAGCATCTTTGCAGGTCAGAGTTAAGGGTATCAGCTCATTTCAGACCATAATATCAGTTAACAGAATTGGTACTAAGCACTGAGAAAAACCACCGTGTGCTCAGTGTGCAAGGTAATTGCTCTGTTCTGACATACAGAGGTCTCATAAAAGGGTCAGAGTGGAATAAAAAACCCCAAAGCCCAGGGCATCCTGGTGATGCAAACCGTCCACATCTGCAGCACTTCTTTACTTGGGCTGGCAGCCCTGAAGTGAGAGGTTCGGGCACACAGAGCACTCACAGGCACATACATCAAACCCATCCAGAGGGGCAAAATCAAGGAAATTTTGAGGAAGTGACCCTGGCAGCCTTAAGCTGCAGCCCTTGATGCCAGCTGGCAGGCAGTCCCATCAGCCACCCAGCAACATTTCTTTTACACTCAGCATCTCTTCCTCTTTTTTTTTCTCTTACTTCAGGTTTACTTTAGCATTTTTGCATGCCAGCTCACTAAGCTGTTACAGATTAGAGTTTAATAAAAGCAATCAAGCATGTATGTGAATATGCAGCTCCTTCAATACTTGGGTACTGCTGTTATCTCATAAAGCATAGCATCTCATGAGAGAACACTTACAGTTTTATGAACAGTATATTTTAAAAAGTTGCAATTTTTCCAATACCTCTTTCTCTGGACACCACTGTTAATATACACATATCCATTTTGATCACCTTTTAACTGCCTTAAAAAAGTCTAGCTGCCGTTTCTCTTTTAACCTAGCACCTTCTTTAATTTTTTTAATACAGTTCATAAAAATATTTGCATGAGAAATATATTCTTGTTTGCTACTAACATGAGAGTGTGTGAATATACTTCATTCTGGATAAACACAAGTACACTGGAAACCAAATTTTGCTATTATTAGAAATGAAAATAAATGTCTTTACTCACAGGTGCCCCATATTTAAAAATATTAAATGCCAATGGCATGAAAGATATGTTATAACTGATACTCTTCTCCTGGTGAAAGAGCTCACTCTGCAATTTAATGTCAAGCCACCTTCCTCTCTCCTGCTCTTCATGACTGAACTCAGGGACGCTCCAGAAACAGCAGTAGATATTTAACCATGTGAAAAGTTGTGTCATCTCAACAACAGTCTTCTGTGTAGTTTTCATTTAAATCAGAGTCACCTGGAGCAGAACTAGGAGGAGTTAGTCCACTAGTGCACTCTGGTCCATGGTGGGAGCAGCTACTGTTAAAATGCTTCTGACAAATGTTTGTCCAGCATTTGACCCAGTCCTTTGGGTGACCAGAACAACAGCCCTAAGCAGTGGATTGTCACGCTCTGCTCCCACCACCTACATGGCCATTTCTTTTCAAAGCCCCAGGAATGGTGCTGCCATTCCTCATGGTGTCTGCCAGCATGTCCCTCTTACACCCACGGAAACCTTCTCCCTAAGCCTTTTCTTGCCATCTTATAATCTCAGAGTGCTGCCTTCCTTACCCTGCCAGCCTAGGACCTCTTTGGGAGTGCTCATGTCTCTCATCTCCCTGCTTCCACGCCTCTCAGATGCATACACTGTCCTTCCTGCATCTCATGTCCTTCAGCCCTGGTTCCCCAAACTGGAGCTGAGGCCTTTGCACCACTAAGCAGTGCAACAGGGTCAGCTCCTATGTCCTGCTCACTCCTCTTTTGCCTGTGCTCTCCAGTAAACTCTGCTGTGGCAGGGCACTACTGGCAAGTGAGTTCTTCTTCTGTTCAACTCCTAGTCACTTATTCCCGTATCCTTTCCCTCTCCTTCTATTTGCTTCCATGTGCATGCTGTTTACTCCAGACTGTGTCTCCCACTTGCCACAGGTTAAATGACTCGCACAGCTTCTGTCCACCTGCTGCACAGGAAACAGCCAGGCAAATGATAAATGCCACACAAGCACTCCCAGGCCTGGGAACAAGATACGCTGTTAGCCTGGACGATGTGGGACGTCACACTAAATCCCATCAGTTACCCTGCAGTATGCAAATCAGGGCTTAAAAGGGGGTCAGCAAGAGGTTGGACACAGGACAAGCGTGGAAAATCCTGCAGCTAGAGCTGCTGCTCTTCCCTGGGATTTCACACTGCTACGGCAGCTGAGAAATCCCTCCCGGCCCCAAAGACTGACAAGGCTCAACTGTATCCCACCACAGTGCCTCTTCGCCTTGGGAGCTCCCAAGCTTCACCGGTGACAGTCAAGCCCTGGAGAAGGGCTTGGCACAGTGCTGCTCCGTGGAGAATGCTTGCTGCTGCATTGTTGAGACGTCTCCACTCTGAGCCCGTGTATCCTGGTAGTGATGCTGAGTTTGTGTAACATCCCCCCCATGCATGTTCAATGACTTAACAGCACTGGACTGTCCATAAGGGTCTGAGTAAGAGCTGTGCAGAGAATAGGATTCATCTGGTCTGACTGCAAATGCAGGGCCCAAGGACTACATATCAGGAACAGAACAGGATAAAACAGAACTTATCTAACAGTCAGAAGCAGACAGGATGAAACAACGCAGGAGAAGTCCAGAAATGTGCTGCGAAGCTGTTCAGGGAATGCTTCTCTGGGACACAGAGAAGCAGTGTCTCCCATTTCCTTATGGGAGACAGTGCCAACAGCGTGCTGACATGCCCTGACCTGATCAACAGCTGCTCTGCAGGAAGCAACCCAGGGTAGACCTGAATATGGGCCCCTTGGCACACAATGGCGGGGATGACAACAGGTCTAGAGCTTGGGATACTGCTGTCCCACAGGCAGACCCAGATTTCATAAGCATGGTGACCTGTGCCTATCTGTACCTTCCTCTGGCCCTTCCACCCCGGAGCAATGGGGTCTTCTGGCTGCTGTATGGAGGCAAAGAAGAGGTGCAGTCTGACTAAAAGGCAAACCTAGAGCCTGTGCTCATGTAAACTGTCCAGGCAGGAGGCAGCCAATTATAACAACAATCCAGTGTTAAGATGCTGATCTGGCTCCAGGCCAAGTCTTTTTGTACTTAAGCTCCTTGACATTCTTTTTAGAAAAGCATTATTAAAATCTAATTGTTTCATGCATATATTGCTGTTTTAATTACAACAGAAGCAGAAGAGAGATGCGAGCAGCAATCAATCTCTGATGCTAATACATGTCGGAAGAAGGAACCGGCTATGGGCAAAGCCAATCCAGCATAATCTATGGAAACCAGAGGGAGATATTCCTAGTGATTGTCCACGCCGTCAATAGCACAGACCCATTGTGGCCAGGGGTGGCCTCCCTAAAGTGCCCTTTGCTTTGAGACACTGACTAGGATGCTGGACCTGAATTTATTTTACATGTTCGCTGCTGTGTCTCTGTTGTACCAAATCGTACCAAAATGTAATTACTTCAGAGCCACAGACCAGTTAAACTCATCTGCTCAGCTGACTGCTAAAACTAATGGCTCTTCTTTGCAAGAAAGTAGTGCAAAAATAGAGGCACACTGAGAACAAAACAATGTAGAAGTCGTTAAGGTTCTTAAGGTAAGCACATCCCAAAGTAATCTCTCTGTCTCCCAACAAGTCCCACGAGTACTAAAGATGGAACAAGGTTAATCAGAAGCTGACAGTTAGCAAGAGAGTGGCCAAGCTGGCAGAACAAACTATGTAACAATTAATAGCAGTTTTAAGGACGAGAGGGAACCTATTAGTAGAGGTTAACTGAGGTTGATGCACATCCTTAACACTAAGTGGATAGATCCATTGCAAAACAATTCTTCACCAAAAGGGGTGTCAAGCACTGGAATAGCCTGCCCAGGGAAGCTGTGGTACTGCCATCCCTGGAGCTATTTAAAAGACATGTAGATGTGGCACTTGGGGACATGTTTTATTGATGGGATTGGCAGTGCTGGATTAATGGTTGGACTTGATGTTCCGATAGGTTTTTTCCAACCGATGATTCTGTCATTAAGAGAAGAACAGTGACACAAAGCCTGCCACCTTAGTGAGGTTGAAAGCCTCAACACAACAGCAAATGTGACCTGATCCTTGCCCAGCTCACTGTGTTCTTGAATATGGCTGGGGCAGTGCTGCCAGGCAAACAGCCAGCATTCCTCCTGGGGGCCCTTGGAGGAGGTATCTCCTTTGTGGAGATGACAGAGATCCTGTGACATCTGCATACCGGTTTTGGCTGCAGATTCCCTCCTGTCATCTCAGGAGGGGTCATTTCTTCCTAGGCTCTTCTGTTTCCATTCTAATCTGACCCCAGTCATCAATTCTCCTGGTATCGCCCTGGTGTGAGGAAATCCCTGAAATGCAGATGTGTTGTCAGGCTGCAGGTCTGGAGGGAACTAATAAGGATTGAAGAAGAACCTGGTGATGTTTTGAGAGTCCTCAAGATTATAACCAGAATTGCTCCTCTCAGCTAGCATGAAGGAGATGCCAAAACTGACCTAGAGGGGTGGTAGAAGCAACTCATTTGTAGAAATTATGTTGCTTCACCCCCCTGTAACCCACTGTCTCTTCTGCAAAACAGTTCACCATGTGGATCCTGCATGTAAAGGGCTGGGAGATGTAGACACCACAAACACCAACACACAGAGGTTTCTCCAGGCCCTTTGCTGATCCTGCTCTGCCCCCTCACAGTAGGAGAAAGGTCAACATCATTTGAGAGCTGGATGAGACACATCCCAGCAGGGGATAAGCCCATCATGCTGCCACATGCCTGGCACTCTGCGAGTGCCTTGGCATCTAGAACAATCCTGGGAAGAAGTGTTTTTATAGCTGGCAACCAAGAAGGAAACAAAAGAAAGACAGAAAGGGGGCAGTTGTGCTCAGAAAATTAAATTCAAATTTAGTTTACAGTAATTATATTTTCATTAACACCCTATCTGCCATAAAGATGCATAAAATCCCTGACTGAGAGCTGCAATTGCTCCAAAGGAGAGAAGAAGGTAACTGAAGAAAGAGTGCCAGCTTCTCCCTAGCCTGTAAAATCCTTAAGAAACCTGGATCACTGTGAATGCTTATTGTTGTAATTTAACTTCCCCAGCAACCATCTGTAAATGAGCCAGAAATCCAGTGAGAACAGCAGAGAACCTGTAACAGAGTGGATTTATTCAAAAAATCCCTGATTTAACCGTAAACAAAGGCAACCTTTTCCTATATGATGATCTCAGGCCTGGATGCTACTGTGGTATACAAAACAGGAGACAAATTCTCACCTCACTCCTTACTGAAGTCACACTATGTTGCAGGCATGGGATCACTGACTTGGGTGGGCCTGTTAACACAATTTTGAGCCCGTGGACCACAGAAACTAAGTTCAGGCTCTGCACCTAGGCAGAATCAAGCACAGCAGACACCAGACAGGTGGTTTTGGTACTTTTGAAAGGTCTTAACTGAATTCAACTTCTTGATTTCAGTCCATATCCCCAATGTTTCAAGGTCATGTGGAGATCAGCTACAAAGCCCTTCAAAGTCCTTGCGACCTTCTTGCCACCAGGTCTTCCCAAAACTTTTTAAGTGGACTCTGCTAAGTCAACCAAGGAATGAATGAGAAATTTGAAATTTTTCACCCTAATGCCAGAGAGGACACCAACCCCTCCTCCCAAATAAATCTGCAGACTGCTCTGAGATATCATCCCAGTTATTCCACTGATAACTGGTCTTTTGGGGTGATTTTTGTGCCTGTTACACCTCCCTGGCAAAACCTCTGTGACTTCCTAGCTTAGCTTACACAGGCACTTGTCATGTGGCTTGGCATCATAAGGAAAGTACAGAACCACAGGAGAAGGTTCCTTCAGGAGTGACAGCTAAAGACAAGATGTCTACAGAGGCTGAGGGTGAGACCCACATTCAGCCCTTGTGCAATTCTACTGCATAAGAGTAGCTGTCAGTCTAGTAAGCAGCCCAGGTGTTTGATATTTCCTGTCATACAACAGATAGAACTTCAGCAAATTTTCTCCAGAAGGCTGTAACACCAGGAGGCACTTCCAAGCCAGAAGGTGCTAATTAAGAAACACTAGGTAAGTGTTACTGAAAGAAGCTGAGAGAAGTGAGAGGAAGTGAAGAGGGTGAACCCCTCTAACCTCCTGTCCACAGTCCTATGTGTTGTGTCCTTAGACACTGGAAAAAAGGAAAGGAACTTTCTAGGGAGCAAAGAAATAAGATGAGGAGATACATGATGGCTCAGTGCTTCTGTTCTCTGCCCCAGTGATGAGAAACAGACTGTAAAAGGTGTTCATTTTCAGCCAATGGGCAGGAGAGTTCCAGTTTCACCTATGTAAAGAGAGACAGAAGGCAGCTAAAGGGCTGAACAGATGGGTTGATAAACCAGACTGAGTTCAGCAGAGACTACCAAGATTGTTGATGGCCGGAGGATTTGCACTGAGCAGACACTAAGGGTGCTAAGCTAATTCAGCCTATAGAAGAGAAGGGTTTGGATGACCTAACAGGCAGCTGCCAGCACCGAAGAGGAGGATATTGAAGACAGGGATGGACTCTCTACAGGGGTGCAGAGCAGGAGAATGTGACAGAAGAATTCAATATGACAGAAGAAAGTTCTTCTCCACAGTGACAGTTAGTCATTGGAACAAGACTCCATAGTGCCTGCAGGATCTCCAGCCTTGGAAATTTTCAAAAGAAGCCTCAGCCCTGAGCAACCTTGTGTAATCTCAGGGCTGTACCTGCTCTGAGTTGGAGGTTGGACTAGAGATATCCCAACATTACCTCCAGGTTGAATGTGCCTGTGGCTCTGCAATCCCAGAACATTCTCCATAACCAATGTAAACTGAAGGATGAGTCTTGTAGCTCTACCCTACTCTGTTGTTATGCTCTTATTGGAAACAGCATTTCTAAACGAATGTTAGGACCAGTGCAGAGCAATCCAGCCCTCAAAAGGAAAATTCCCAGCTCCTGGAGAATCCTACCACACTGTAAGAGGGGACTAATTGCCTAGTACCCTCCTCCTGGGGCATCTAAAGTTTGAGGAACCTGCATAGACCAGTTTGAATGTTGGTGTTAGAAGGGTAAAGAGAGAAAGAGGGTCCTTCAGTGAAAAATGACAACAAGGAAGCCCTGGAGAAAACCCATGGAGAGCAGAAGTCTGAGGCAGATGGTGATAGGACTAAGGAGGNAACTTTTTAAGTGGACTCTGCTAAGTCAACCAAGGAATGAATGAGAAATTTGAAATTTTTCACCCTAATGCCAGAGAGGACACCAACCCCTCCTCCCAAATAAATCTGCAGACTGCTCTGAGATATCATCCCAGTTATTCCACTGATAACTGGTCTTTTGGGGTGATTTTTGTGCCTGTTACACCTCCCTGGCAAAACCTCTGTGACTTCCTAGCTTAGCTTACACAGGCACTTGTCATGTGGCTTGGCATCATAAGGAAAGTACAGAACCACAGGAGAAGGTTCCTTCAGGAGTGACAGCTAAAGACAAGATGTCTACAGAGGCTGAGGGTGAGACCCACATTCAGCCCTTGTGCAATTCTACTGCATAAGAGTAGCTGTCAGTCTAGTAAGCAGCCCAGGTGTTTGATATTTCCTGTCATACAACAGATAGAACTTCAGCAAATTTTCTCCAGAAGGCTGTAACACCAGGAGGCACTTCCAAGCCAGAAGGTGCTAATTAAGAAACACTAGGTAAGTGTTACTGAAAGAAGCTGAGAGAAGTGAGAGGAAGTGAAGAGGGTGAACCCCTCTAACCTCCTGTCCACAGTCCTATGTGTTGTGTCCTTAGACACTGGAAAAAAGGAAAGGAACTTTCTAGGGAGCAAAGAAATAAGATGAGGAGATACATGATGGCTCAGTGCTTCTGTTCTCTGCCCCAGTGATGAGAAACAGACTGTAAAAGGTGTTCATTTTCAGCCAATGGGCAGGAGAGTTCCAGTTTCACCTATGTAAAGAGAGACAGAAGGCAGCTAAAGGGCTGAACAGATGGGTTGATAAACCAGACTGAGTTCAGCAGAGACTACCAAGATTGTTGATGGCCGGAGGATTTGCACTGAGCAGACACTAAGGGTGCTAAGCTAATTCAGCCTATAGAAGAGAAGGGTTTGGATGACCTAACAGGCAGCTGCCAGCACCGAAGAGGAGGATATTGAAGACAGGGATGGACTCTCTACAGGGGTGCAGAGCAGGAGAATGTGACAGAAGAATTCAATATGACAGAAGAAAGTTCTTCTCCACAGTGACAGTTAGTCATTGGAACAAGACTCCATAGTGCCTGCAGGATCTCCAGCCTTGGAAATTTTCAAAAGAAGCCTCAGCCCTGAGCAACCTTGTGTAATCTCAGGGCTGTACCTGCTCTGAGTTGGAGGTTGGACTAGAGATATCCCAACATTACCTCCAGGTTGAATGTGCCTGTGGCTCTGCAATCCCAGAACATTCTCCATAACCAATGTAAACTGAAGGATGAGTCTTGTAGCTCTACCCTACTCTGTTGTTATGCTCTTATTGGAAACAGCATTTCTAAACGAATGTTAGGACCAGTGCAGAGCAATCCAGCCCTCAAAAGGAAAATTCCCAGCTCCTGGAGAATCCTACCACACTGTAAGAGGGGACTAATTGCCTAGTACCCTCCTCCTGGGGCATCTAAAGTTTGAGGAACCTGCATAGACCAGTTTGAATGTTGGTGTTAGAAGGGTAAAGAGAGAAAGAGGGTCCTTCAGTGAAAAATGACAACAAGGAAGCCCTGGAGAAAACCCATGGAGAGCAGAAGTCTGAGGCAGATGGTGATAGGACTAAGGAGGTAGTTGGACTAGGAGTCTGTGATCTCAGGCACCATGGAGAGCAGAAAGGGGGGATTGTTTCCCCATGCTTACCAAAAAGTGTAAAAGCTGACAAAAGAAGGGAATTTATATGACCCCAGGCATGTGGGACAAGTATATGTTTTCCCCACTATTCTTATTTCAATGACAGAAAAAGAGTAACATTGATTTAATGCCAATAAATTCTCACTTGTTACTGTAATACCTTGTTGTCTCCGAGTGCATATGATTTGATTGTTTTAACACATGAGCTAAAAGAAAAACAATAATCAAGAGAACTGTGGAGTATAGGAGTCTCTTCCAGTAAATCTCTTCATATATAGCTATGTGGCCTGTTCTGAGCTTCCTGCTCAGTGATTACCTCTTTATAAAAGCCATGATTCTCTCTCTGCAATGCTACCTGTTTCAGTAAGATTGGAAGTAGATTTAATAGATCTTTAAACCCAGAAATAGCCATAGTTATTCACACAGCTTCAGTCAGTAACCTCAACATACTAATGACTCTTTGTGGGGCTTAAACACATCTTCCACTAAAAGACAAGGAGTTTCGACCTGAAGGAGTTTAAGAGATGTAGACAAGCTAATGACAGATCCAGCCCCAGAGCTGCAGTGGTGGTTTGTGTGGGACCTTGATTCTGACCATGCTCTGATGGGCATTGCTAAAACTACACTGTGGTACTGAGCCATCTGGGTTGGCCCCTGAGACCATCTTGCTGGCACCAGTAGCTACTTGGCAGCACTACTCACACCTGACACTGACAGAACTATCAACAGGAGCTGGGTCACAGAAATACCTCACTGAACCTTGCCAGACTCATTTCTATTCCTTCCTAGTTACCTTTAAAGATCTGCTGGTCGCAGCTCCCTTTAGCTGAATCCATGCAGGTGTTTTGTAGTGCTGCTTCTTTTAAACATGGTGTTTATTTTCGAAAGAAAAAGTCCATGTTGAACCATTCTTCCAGGCTATAAATAGTATCTTGCAAAAGGTTTACCACGGGTCTGAGTCAAACAGCAATTGCCAAGTAAGGCTGAAAGCCCGCGGAGTACTAAGTGTAGGAGAATGGTGGTATTTAGGAGGTCTCATGTGATAAACAAACAATTCTCTCTGAAGTAAGGGAACCAGGTCAATTGCAGTGTGTAAGTTTCCTCTAAGTCCTTCAACAGCATCACATAATATGTGGCATTTCTGTAGCATCTTTCAGCCCAATTCACCCAAACCTCTTAAAAACTTGAGGCTTACTCACTCAGGGAGAAGTAGGGACAAGAAAACAGTCAGTGGTTTCATTGCAGCCTGCAGGAAGCCAAAAGCCTGTGAAGCATGGGGACACAGGCTGTACTTCTCCAGTGAACCCCTGACAGTGACTTCAAGCCAGATGGGGGCCCAGGATAGGATAGAGAGCAGGGGAAATGCTAATCACCTTGTCTTAGGAAACCCTGCCCAGCCTGTAATAACAGCTGTTGCGAGTTTTTCACAGATAAGGAAACTGAGGGCTGGAGGTCTCTCTGACAAGCCCTCTCTCTTTCTCCCTTTGTAGGTAGGCAGTGGTGGTGTCCTGTTTTGTAGCTGCTTTCCCATGTCACAGCTCAGACTAACCTTGAGGAGGTCTGGCTGATTGCAGAAGACTTTGCCAACTGCACCATCCTCTGAAAAATTATGCCTGGCAGCACCTCCCTGGCTATGAGCAGGGTCAAAGCATTCTGAAGTATGAAATTTCCCCACACAGGTAAGCATTTTGGAATCTTCCCTGCCATTACAGAAGGGATATCAGATCCCTCTCGGAGAATTTGTGCCCTAGAGCCACCCCATGACTTACAGCCTTGGGCACTGCACTTCAGGTTTAAGCTACCCCAGGCTCTCCCCACTGCAGGAGCAGGACCCATACCCCTCTCCTGTGCTGGTGCTTTTGGCTGGGAAATGTTGTGCGGCTGGACTGTGAGACAGCACCTCCACAGTCCTACCATTGGCCTTGTGGAGCAGATAAGCAGAGTTTTCTAGGACCGGCTTCTCTTTCACTTGTGCAGTCCAAGTTTCCCAGCCCCCAGGCTGCAGGAGCCATTTGGTCTGCAGTGTTTTTACAGCATAGCTTTTCTCCTTGAACAAGTAGTTGTAATTGAAACCCAATTCATCAGCCTATTGCTCAGCTCTATTTCAAACTCAAACCATGAGGAAAAAGCCTAGCGCAGTTTTTTTCATTTTCCATTGACATGAAATACACTAAATTATTAATTCCCTGCACTCCTACTGGATGTCCTTTAGTTGCCTAGGCCAGAAAAAAATAGAGAGCCTTTGAGTTCATTTTCCTGGCACAGCAGGTCCTTTAATGCAGATCAAAACAGAAGGTGAGGGTTGAGCATCCTCCAGTTTCACAGCTACATCTGCAAAGTAGTTTTTGGGCATTCTGGTTTTGGTGTTCGACTTCTGACAGCAAGTCTACATAATTATCACGAGGTCAGAGGAGACAAACAAATAAGAAAGCAGAGACTGAACAGTGCCCACGTTCATGCTCCCTCTGTGCTCCTGGGAAGGAACCTTTCCCTCTTCCTGCAGTTCCAAATCCTCAGGATATCACAGATGACACCAGCAGCTAAATGGGGAGATTTCTGCTCTGGTTGATCAAGGTATGGGCTAGTGTGTACCCAGACAGCACAGGCTGGCAGGAAGAAGCAATGCCTTTCATTATCTCAAATAACATATATTTGAAGAATAAAACACAAGCTTTAGGGCATGTGCACTTTTTTTCCCAGGTATACTTGTTTACCTTAGAAAGCATGTTTTCTGTACCCACACACTTTGATTTGATTATGGGTTTTGAGACCATCCTGACCACAACAGCCCCGGCTCCCTGGGAAGTCAACTATTATCACATCAGCTCAATGTAGCAGCCCTAATCCAAAGCAGTTTCTTGGGGAATCTCAGAGGATGACAGGGATCAGAAAGCTCAAAAATGTAAAGGCAGTAACTATCCAAAAAAGAAGGGAATCACAGAGCCTTCAGTTTCACCCCACTTTTCAGAAGACAAGTGGAATAAGTCAACAACCTGTAACATTACTGAAATGCATCACAATTAATACGGATTTACACAAAAGAAGTCATGCCAACCAATCTGATTTGTTTTTGCAACAATAGAATGAACATTGTGGACAGGAAAGACACAGAATCACAGGAACCTCCACCACAGGAAGACTTTGTCATTGGTCTCCCTTGATATTCTGATTCTAAAGTGAGGACCTGAGTGGGTAGAAACCGTTAAGACCCAGAGCTGTTAGCACTGATCTGCATGCAACTCTCATGGCTCCATGGTCTGGAAGGGATCTGGTGTGCTGGAATTCCCCTTAGTGTTTGGACATTGGGACAGAAGGGAAGGCTGCAGGTGTCCAGGAAGATAGGACTGGAATTTGAAATTACTTTGCTGGACCGGAGACATGACTTGGAAAACTTGTGATTTAACAAGCTGCGAGTGATCAGAGACAATTCCCTGCACAAATACAGAATTGTGGGGAGGTTGTGATCTGCCATCGGGATTGGAGTTAGAGGTATAATCACCTAGATGGGACCTGGTATTCCCATGAAGCTGGGAAACAAGTCAGCTCTGCCACCACAGTGGAATGGGAGTATCATGTGAAAGGGTCCCCTTGTGCTGGGGAGGGCAGTGGGAGAGCTGCACCCACAGGACACGTTGCTGCAAGGGCACAGCTCATGGGATGTGGTCTGGGGGATAACAAAAAGGAGATTCCAGCCCAACAGGTGGGAGGTGGGAAACATAATACTGCCCAGGCAGAACAGGTCTCTGCACTAATCAAGACCCTGTGGAGGGGATGAGGAGCTCAGACACACCCCAAATTGAAAGCAGTGGGATTACAGGCAGCTCCCTGGTGAGATACAGGAGCAGAAGAGATCCAGGGATGTTTGCCCTATGATGGCCTCACACAGTTGGTGTCTGGCATCCCATCTTGCAGAATCAGTCAGTGAATTGGAGCATAACAGTTTCCCTCCAGGAGAACCTCGGAGCTGGTTTGATTGCAGCCGTCACTGCATCTCCCACAGCCAGCAGGACTGTAAGGCAGCCCCTCTTCTCCTCTGCTTTACAGGGCTCTTCCTTTTCTCCATGGGATAAAAATAATCCTCTTGCGTCAGTTCCATCACTGTGAGCAGGAAGACGTTTTATTCACTGGCGATTCCTTCCCTTCTCTCATTTAAACAATTCTCTGTTGAGCCCATCAAACTAATTTGAGTAAGGGACATTTATTTGGCCTGCCTGCAGGCGCAGGTGTCTCCCTTTCTTTTCTTTTGGAGAAGACTGGTAGGTGGAACAAGCATGGGTTGGACAGAGGCTTGGGAAGGTCTGGAAGCAGAGCAATGGTTTCAATCTGGGCATGCAGGGGCATGGAAGTCTGCAGATAAATCCACCCAGTGTCAGGAAACACAAAGGTGAAGCCTGGAAGTGAAGGGCTGTTTACAGCAATGCATTTGGAATGTGTTTTACAACAGCACAGACACAACCAGGGAGCTGCTCTCTGTTTCTCCCCAGGCAGCCTCAGCCCTTTCCAGCCCAGGCCAGCTGTTCAGGAAGGCTATGTCAGGCTCTCACAGTGGCTCAGGAGGAGTTACAGGGATGTGCCAAATATCAAGCTGTTCCTCTGGCCCTCATAGCTGCATTTCTTCCTATTCCATGTCATGACAAATTTCCTGCCTTTGTCACCACAGCAAATACCACCAGCCTCTGCAATGAGAGACACTGCCCCAGCATGCCCCCTTTATGCCCAGAGATAAAGATTCATAGAATCACAGAATGTTAAGGAGTAGGAATGGACCTTAAAGCCCATCTAATCCCAACCCCCCTGCCATGGAGAGGGACACCTCCCACTAGACCAGGTTGCTCAATGCCTTATCCAACCTGGACTCAAATGCTGCCAGGGCTGGGGCATCCACAACCTCCCTGAGCAACATGTTCCAGTGTCTAATCACCCTTACAGCAAAAAATTTCTTCCTAATATTGAACTTAAATTTCCCCTTTTTTGATTTGTAGCCATTACTCCTTGTAGATTTCAAACAAGAGTAAAAGCCCTCCAAGTTCTGGGGCATTAACGGGTTCATTGAGGCAAGCCAAAAACATGACTGGGTTGGGCCCTGCAAACAAAGATCAGTGTCCTGCTCTCCATCCCTGCTGAGTAAGTCCCCAGGTGCTCAGGACACTGCACAGACATGAGCTGGGGACAATTAGCTATGTTTTTACAACTTAATTGCACAACCAGCATAAATGGATGCCAAACCAACACCTGTGGAGTTGCAGAGCCAACAGGGAAGCTCACCTGTGTTACAAGGTTTTGTGTGCTTTTCTGGCCAGGACACCCATGGGATGTGTGCTCCTCTCTGCTTGTGCCATGATCCACCTTCTCATTCATTCCCTTTGCCCCACACCAGGACCTGGTGCAGTCTCATCTTCCCCTTCTCACACCTCTGTTTGTCAGAATGGACAGCACAGGGCCAAGATGGGATTACTGGGCTGGGGTGATAACAGTGTGCACATCATTGCTGTGTCTGCTGGTACAGAGGATGAGCACCTCTTGGATGAGCATCTTTTGGTGTCCTCCTCTATTCCCTAGTTTTCACCAGTTCTCCAGTGACCTGGATTGCCCAGCTTGAAATCTTGGGCATCTTGGATATTTGTGACATCCAAATGTCAGGCAGGAGGCAGGAGAGCCTGCCAAATGGCCCTGGTAGGACATGGTTATCCATCCGTGTGCTCTGACTACAGCTCCTCTCCTGAGGAATGACTGTATTGGATGTGTCCTAAAAGCACTCATCAAGAGGGAAGTGCAGAGAAGAGGCTGTGGGACAGTATATCTATGGTGTCTACGGACAACTCTCACTTGGCTACTGTGGCTCCCAGGGAGTGTGTCCTCATCCCACTTCAACATGGGAGAGAAACTGCATCTCATCTAAGGAGATGCAGAGGCCAGGACCATGGCTGGGTCTTTCAGGGCCCAGCCAGTGCTTTGCACCTTGTCCTCATGACGAGCCATCCCTTGTCCTTCAAACACATCTCGTGGCTCAGGGACTGAGCTAACAAGATTTCCTCCTCCACACCTCTGTCATGAGCCAGTGCACAGGAATAGCTGCACTCCTGAGAGCTGCTTGGGGCTCTCTGACAAAGAAAAAACATCTCACCCTCAGATGACCTGGAGGATAAGAACCCACATTACCTCCTTCGTCAAACTACTACAGTATGGCAGACAACAAAGTACAGACACAAAGAAGACGATGCAAAGTCTGCAGACAAAACAATACTCGTAGCAACATAACAGCACTGGTGTGGAGAAATACAAGGGAAGGCATAAAAAAGCCACAACTAGAAACCAATTTTGCTTGTCCAAATTCAGCTTTCAGTTACTGAGGACAGCAACTCCAATGGACACAAGTCAGACTTATATCTAGAAAAGCTTGACTGCTATTGATCACAAAACTAAATCCCTGTCCAAAAACCCTGTCCAAACTGCTAGTACTGCAAAAGGGAGCAATCTTGCATCACTTTCAAACATTTTATCACACATTCAAAGACAAAACTAGAAAGTCCAAGCCAGTTCTCTTGACTTTGTCAGTATCCCCCTGAGAGCACATAGCACCTCACAGGATGAGACTTGCACTTTAGAAATTATTCATAAGTACTATGGAATTTTTGTAAAATGGGACCTTTCTTGCTTCAGTTGCCAGTGTTTCCATTTAAGATACTACACAAACTTCACCCTAACCACTGGGAATTGACTTCATCTTAAAATAACTTGTAAATATGCTGATGTTGTCTCTCCAACGGCTGCCAAACACAGCAGCCACAGAAAGTGACATTACACAACAAAAACAAAGTTGAAGACATGTGGCCAGGAACAGTAAAAAGAAGAAAAACAGCTCTTGACCTTGGGGTTCTGTTATATAGAGCTCTCTTCCCCTTCCACTTATTTTGATGCAACTGAAAAATTATTTCTCCAAATATGAAGAAAATACATTTAATGAGAAGATTCAAGTCCTTTAGATATACTACTGACTTGTTTGGTTTAGGTCTCCAAACAGTGTGAGTATCTAAGACTGACACATCTCTGTCCAGGATCCAGAACTCTGGACAACTGTGGTATGACACTCTTGGACATCAGGATTTGTGCCACAGAGCCACTCTCCTGTGCACAGTGACTATGTCCAGGGTTTCTAGGTGAATATCCAAAGGCTTCAGTTTTGCTGATGAAGGACTGTAGCCTGCTGGCACATGGACCATGTTATTCAAGGAACAGCTTTCCAGGATTAAACATTCCCATCATTTTATCTCAGGCTATGCAAGACTGGAAGGAACCTGAAATGGGACAGTGAAGGGAGAAGGGATCCTTGGGGGCTGCGAGTATCTTCCTGAATAGTGAGTTTCCTAGCACAGTGGCAGGGCAGGAAATTGTGGTGAGCAAGGATAAGGTAGAAGGGGCATGGGAGCCTGCTTTTGTAAGTATTTTCTTTGGTAGTTGTTGATTTACAGTTATGAGTCAGAGATCTGCACAGCAAAACAGCCGCAGGCCACAAGCAACGCTGCTCACACACTGGCAAGCTGCACACCAGTGGTATGGACTCTTGCTGGAGCCAGCACACATCAGCAGAAGAGACTGTCAGAGCAACCACCTTCAGCCCTTCCTGCTCCAAAGCAGGCTCAGAGTCACCTCTCCATACACGTCTCCAACCTACTCTTCTTGAAGGCCTCCAGCTGTGGGTTTCCTTTCCATACAAAGGAGACAACACTAATGCATATGTCCTTACACGGTCTAAAAAAGTGACACAGAAAGTTGTGAATTATCAGGAATAGGGTTTCACGAGTCTCTGGACACACCCTAACAGTACAGAGAGCAGCAACTTGCAACCAGACTAAATAATAGGGGAGGGAGTGAAAGGAAATCATAAACCATTTGCAAATCTCAGTTTAAGCTATCAAGCTGCAGGTCAGTTTTTATGAGTCCCAGGCGCATTTGTGTGTGCCTACTTAGCCGGAAGCCAAGCTGCCTCGTCCAGATAAAGGCAGGGCATAGCAGCATTTGATGCCAAATTCCTTCGGCACTGCTTGTGTTCTGTGCTTCCGGGTCACTGAGCAATCAACCAGCACTGAAAAGACATGAGGAAATCTGCCACTGCTCAAGCAGCACAGAAACGACTACAAGAATCTCAATGAGAGGAGCATTTGCATGAAAATGGAGGGACTAGGAACTACCCCACTAAAAGAGCAAAACTTGAGTCGTGTGGAGAAGAGAGACAAGCGCTTGTCTCTCAGACAGAATGAGAGCTGTTGAAATAGAAAGTTAAGGGACAAAATATACTTCCCTCAGAGCTAAACTACTCACCAGAACAGGTCTGATGTGACCTTGGAGAATGTATCTAATCTACAGCATCATTCTTTAAGTACAGTCACATGCGCACATGAACTACACCTCGTGGGAGAGAAGGAGGGAGTTCATCTTTCCATGCTGGTTGGTTTATCCCTCACACCTCTCACAGCTACAGGAAAAAAACTAAGAACAGAAACAATCTCCTAATCCTTAACTCCTTCAGGTTTCTCCCCATCACCCTAGTTGGTAGCAACACAACAAGGCTACAAAGCAAAGAGGTTCAGGATCAAGAATCCCACTCTCTGTTTACACTGCCCTAGCCTAGTACCTGCTGTGGACTTGAGCTGCATCCCACTGAGACTGGGTATAGGGACAAAACCAGGGTCCCTTACTAAGACAGCACTGTGTGCAGTGAGTGCTGCTGCAGAGTATGAGGAGGAAGCAGGACATGACAAAGGAGACAGTGGTTGAAGAAGAGATTTCAGCCACTCTCCTGTACACTTCACACACTTCCACCAATCTCTACAAAACTGCCTTTCCTCTTTCATGTCCTTAAAACCCCAGCATCCTCCCACTGTCCATCATAGTCCCCATATCCTGACTGATCCCTCCCAGATGCTGCCATCATCAAAGAGCCACAGTGCTTTGGGAAACTCAGTGCCTCTTCCTTGGCTGAGCAGCCTTGGACTGTGTCTGGCCAAGGGCAAAAAATGGTTAATGCTGCAAAGATGTAGAGGGCCACAGGAAGTCCAGAGGTGACACTGGCTCATGTGACAATGCACAGAGAGAGCAGATCAGCTGCCCAGCATGTGCACATGGACAGGAAGGCTCAGAGTCATCCCCTGCTCCCCAC
>VYZS01024265.1:21202-34463 GCA_013400695.1 Neodrepanis coruscans
CCCACTTCTGAGCACTGAGTAGGACTCAAGCTAGTTTCATTGGCCTTCTTGCACAGGACAATACTTGTTGCCCTGAACTTTCTGCCCAAGCAGAGCTGGATGCTCAGGAAGGTGGCTGTTCAGCATGGCCAGTGCAGGACTGTGATGGTGGTAGTTTGAGTGCAAACATACCTTCAGCAAGCTCTGCTCTCTGCCCTGTGGTTGCTCTTCCTACACAAAACTGTCTTTGCCTCCCCAAGCTCCAAGGCTCTTAGAGCTGATACTTAGCAGTTAGGTATTGTGTTCCAGAGGACTCTCAGGAGCTCCTCCCAGAGGGTTCACACAATCTAGAGGCAACAGCAATAAGCACAGAAAACCTCCAACAGGATCACATCTCATGGAAATAAATACAGCTTACTGTATTTACTGGGCAAGGGGATGTCCCTGTTCTGCCTCAGACACTTTGTCTATGGGACTAGGAATAACTTGAGGACCCAAATCACCACGTCACAGACACAAGGATACCCGCTGTGCTTGTACACAGGACTTCTGTGCTCTCTGTGTGTCCTTGACACAAGTGCCTGATAGGTGGCAGAGCCGCTGCCTCCAGCTTCATCTCATCAACAAATGCACCTTTTTCCACGTGCCACCAAACGATTTAGGATGTCAAAACTCCCAGGGAGTTTCAGGCATTTTTTAAGGCTTTTATTGTGTGTCTTGGTGAAAGTCACTTCTGAAAGCATCACCTGAATGCTTTCAAGAAGTTTCCCCCTTGGCATATTTGTTCTGCCAAGTGTTCATAAAGAGGCTGTGCTAATGTCACTGACAGCAAAACTCAGAGTATTAAATAACACTTCTAAAAGATCCCCAAGTGTTTTACAAACATGAATTAATTAAGCTGCAGGTCAACCCTGCTAATTATTTAAAGACCTTTAGAGCCTTCCCATCTTACCCAAGAATATGACAACAGGAAGAGACCAAGGTCTCATAAGAACCCAAGAGTCTTTATCCTCCCTATTTCCACTTATTCACCATACCAGCTTTAACTAACAAGCAAGATATAAAAAACTCAGAATGGCTGAAATCCAGAGCTCAGTGTCTCTTTGTAAGCCCTACCTTGTAAGCCCAGCAATAGCCAGAGAATCTGCAGAACATGGAGCAGACATCATTGTGTCTGTTTTTAGAGGAAGAATTTGGTTTACATGTGGCTATTAAGAGTTCTCTCAAAAAAGGTTGATTAGTCTGCTAGTCATACCTGTCAAAAGCAGTTGTCTCAGCAGTGCGAGAAAGCAAACCTCTGGGACATCAGTGTAAAATAGAGGGGTAAGTGGAACCTGGCTGAGCCCCTGTCTGACCCATCCCTTTGGGACCCTGGGTTCTGCCACACCTCAGCAAAAAGCACCTTTCCATCTCCAAAGCAGCTGACAGAAGCAAGACCAGGCATCTAAGCTCACAGATGCTGGGGTTGATGTGAAGTTCCCAACCTTCAGAAGCACTTGTCTGTGGCTTGTCCACTTGGATGTTCGGCAGGTTTCAAGTGGTGAAGAGAACAACCTTAGAACCCAGGTACTGAGCCAGGCACAGACAGGTTTCTCTATATGCAAGGAGACAGATGGGATGCCAGGACCCTTCTGCACAGTTTTGGATCCTGTTCATTTACAAAAATCTCTGGAACTGTTAACTCCACCCTGGAGGCTCTCAGAAAAGAGGAAAGCTGATTGCACAGGGTAAGGGTGTAAAGAGCACACTGATTTGATCTTTAGCACAGCCAAGATCAATATTCTGGAAGTAAATCTGACTTCCCATAGTGAGATGATACTCTTGCAAACACGGTTGGAGGCTTGCTGCTAAGGACACAGAGACTAGTGCAGGTACAGGAAAGAGGCAGACAGGAGGACACAGTGGTGGGCACTGCCTAGTCTGCCAGTGCTTGACTTCCCTCTGTTAAAGCACTCTCTTCTTTCCCCTAAACCTCCTTCTAAACTGTTCCTAAACTGTTCATTTGTGGCGCAGAAAGGCCACTGATCAGACTGAGCAGATCCACCACTTTGCCACCATATTCTCTGTCATCTGTTTCAAATCCTCCTGTCTTTAAGAGGAGGCCAGGCTTTAGCCAAGGAACCTGCACACATAACCAGCCATGCAAGATCAAGTCTCCTTCTTCTCCACATATACAGGAAACATTTAGTCCAGTGTTTACTGTCCCTTCAAACTTAACCAGGCCAGCAGAAGACATATAGTTTAATAACACCAGAGCAGCAGAGTCCACTTCCATCCCATTTATATGTCGCCTGGGATATGGTACCTAATGGTTTAAGGTCAGCAGTAAGTGATTGAGTCACTCCTGAAATAACAGTTTAAATTGCTTTGTCAACAACATGCAATTTGCTTCTGAAGAAGGTCAGCGAACAGAGTTGAAAACATTCATACCTGCACAGAGGGCTGCAGCTGGCCACCAGGAGTGGAAAGAGACATTAGAATTCATACCTGAAGGATGGGATGCCATCCAGAAGGACCCCGACAAGCTCAAGGAGTTGGCCCATGGGAATCTCATGATGCAAGAAGTGCAAGGTCCTGCACACAAGTTGGGGCAATTCCCAGTATCAATCCAGACTGAGGGATGAATAGATCAAGAGCAGCTCTGCTGGGAAGGACTTGGGGATGCTGATGGATGAGAGGTTGGACATGACCCAGCCATGTGCACTCATAGCCCAGAAAAACAAACATGTCCTGGGCTGCATCCAGAGCAGTGTGGGCAGCAGGTGAGGGAGGGGATTTTGCCCTTCTGCTCCTCTCTGGTGAGACCCACCTACAGCACTGCATCCAGCTCTTGGGTCCCCAGAACAGGAAAGACATGGACCTGTTGGAGTGAGTCTGCAAAGGGCCACCAAGATAATCAGTGGGATGGAGCATCTCTCCTATGAGGAAAGACTGAGAGAATTGGGATTGTTCATCCTGGAAAAGAGAAGGCTTAGGGGTGACCTAATTTTGGCCTTCTAGTACCTGAAGGGAACCTGCAAGAAAGATGGAGAGGGACTTTGTACAAGGGCTTGTAGTGACAAGAAATGGAGGAATGGTGTCAAACTGAAAGAGAGTAGGTTTAGAGTAGGTATTAGGAAAATATTCTTTACTATGAGGATGGTGAGGCACTGGCACAGGTTGTCCAGAGAAGTTGTGAGTGGCCCATCCCTGGAAGTGTTCAAGGCCAGGCTGCATTGAGCTCTGAGCAATCTGGTCTAGTGGAATATGTCTCTGCCTGTGGCAGGGCTTTGAGATCTTTAAGATCCCTTCCAACCCAAACCATTCTATGATTCTGACTATGATTCCTCCAGCACAGTAGTGCTGGAGGACAGCAAACACATTTATATGTGTGTGATCCATATTGACTTCTTAAGCCCTTGTACAACCAGGGTCCATGGCAGACACTGTCGTCACCATGTCCAGGAAGTACTCATAAAGCAACCAAGAAATGTGTCCAGAGCCAACTCAATGACAACCTTGAGAGCTTGGATGGTCTTGGGCTGCAGTTTTGATGGAAATAGAAAAATGTGAAGCATATGAGACACTCTTCTCTGCAACTTCCATAACCCAGCCCCAAACAAACTGGCCTGCTAATGTTTTCTGTGCCCTCTCAGCACAGGGAAGATTCATATTTCTGGTGTCATGCAGCTGAAGGAACCTTTTAAAAATCACTCTGAAGACTCAGAACTAGTGTGATTTGTTCCTGGCCAAAGACCTGCTAATACAGCGGATTAGTAGAGTATATAAAACATTTGGGAGTATATAAATAAAAGATGATCATCTTGAGAGATTGCTTTCTTGGACCGGTTCTAAAAACCCTGAAACTGAAAGACTCCACTTAACACAAGACAACTTGGTATGAGAATTACAAGGGCTCAGAAAGGACACTGCATTTACAGCAGTTCAACTCATAGCTGGATGAAGACCAGAAAAAGACTCCAGTAATGGATCTGTGTGAGACAGGTCATCATTCTTCATGGCTGGCCCTCATGGGAAAAGAAACTTCACCAACTCATATAGTCACATGTATCTCACTGCTGTCACTTAAAACAAGGATCCCAAGTCTCCTCACACATTAAAGACACTGCTTGCTCATTTACAGGACAGTTGACATGGTGGTCAGGCTCTGATGCAGGAACACAAGAAGACAGGCAGCATGGGTTCTGTGGGAGGGCTTGGGAAAGTGTTGGGAGCTTTGTGAAACAAATGAATTTCTGCAGATCTTCTGGACAGAGCTTGTCTGAGTCACGGTGAGAAAGTGCCCACAGAGAGCAAACCCCGTTCCCACCAGTCCTTGCTCCTGCCCAGGAGTAAAATGAGCCTTTTTACTCATAAAGGAACAGAGGTATGGATCTAACAATTCAGATATCCTACTCAAAAGGTCTGAGGTAACTGTAAGCACTTTGCCAGGGAGAACAGCTTTGCTCTCTGATTCCATTGTTCTGATGTTCCATTGCATGGAAGGAGAGGGGACAGTGACAAAGCATGAAGAGGTTTGCTGTGGTTTGGTACCTCCATTAGGGGAGTGCATATTATCCTTACCTTGGGCTTCTTGCGCAGATTGGGAGAGAGCTTCAAGGAGATGATGTGTCCTTGTTCATCTCCAACAATGATGATAGGGTAGACAGGATTAAATTGGACATGTGTTACTTTATTTTTCTTACTGGTTGCCACCAGCTGGGTGCAGAGAGCTTCATACTTATTAACGTTCATATCAAACACATGGGCCTGGGGGAAAAAATGGCAAAGAACACAAAAGGGATTAATTAGACAAGAACATCCCTCAGTGGCAGAATGATGGCTGGAGAAATCAGAGAGAAAAGTTCCCATGGAAAAAATGTCCCAGCCTCAGCACATAATTGCCATCTGTGGTCAGGGCCCATGATCCCCTTCTAAGTAACCAGTGTGAAGAAGCCACTTGTGCTGCTTGTGAGGGACTGCCCACCTCCTGCAGGGTCTCATGGACTGAGGACCACTTCCCTGCTGTGGGTACAAGCCTTCGCAAGGCTCCAGCTGATCCAGGCTGGAGAAGGCTTGGAGCCAGCATTGCTAACTCCACAGGTCTTAATCTCCCTTCTCAGTGCAAATAATGAGACAAACAGGTCTTAAATCAGAGTCTAACACATACTGATGCTCAAAATGGGGAATGCTGTCATAAATAGTGATTACTGCTTATTACAGAACTTTCTAATATTTTGAGCTTAATATAAAAAGACTCAAACCAGTAAGTAACAGGGAAGTGATGGTAACAGGAACAGTACGATTAAGGGTGTACGCTGGGGTAATGCCAGGGAAGCAGAGGACAGCCCTGTTCAGTCCAGTTGCTTCAGACACTACATCTGGATTCATGTCCTTCTCCCACAGCATTAAGAGAAGTGCCAGGTAAAAATTAGCCAAATGGGAAAGGTGAGGATGGAGGGACAGAGACCTGACGACCTACTCAGGCTGGATTCCCACTGGTACGGACCTCAGACCTCTGGCACTAATATACCAGTGACACAGACATGCCACATCACCAGCTGCATGATAATGCACATTTCATTATGACTCCTGAGGGAACAGGGGCAGTTACTCGGGAGAATGTATTAATTTAACATTACCTCCCAATAATTGCAATTAGCTCCTGTTATTGATATAGACTGCAAAAGCTAATAAAACATCATGTCCCTCTCTTCCCCAGTGCTGAAGTGAGCAGTCTCCACCGTGCTGGACTCCCACCTGGTGTTCACCATGAAAACTTTCGGCCTTATGTTTCTCTTCCCTTTTCTGTCTTCAGAAAAACTAAAGAAGGGACTATTTTATGCTAACAAGTATAGTGGGAATATAGGGCAAATTAAGACTGGACTGCCTCTACACCTCCTGCCGGCTGTGTCCTGTTTGCCAGCACTTAAGACACAGAGGAAATACGTAATTTCAACTGTATCTCATGCTCATAATTTGAATCCAGGAATTATCTGAAATCAGCAATGCTACCTTATAAAAACTTATCCAAAAAGTGTGGAGGGTTTGTGTCAAATCAGTATAGGTGGTTTCCCATTACACACCCATGAACTGGTGAATTTTATTGGAATCCATGTATAGCAAAGACCTGAGCTGTGTGCAAGTACGGGACTAAAAGTCCCATGCCAGAAGCGATTTGTGATGTCCTTGGTCTGGGCAAAAGAACAAAGAGAGGTTCTACAGATACAAAAAAACAAGATAAAGACTTCCTCCAGACTAAAGTAAAATAAGACTTTTCCAGATGAGAAAGTTCTTGAAGAGTGGACAGGGTTCTCAGGCATATTTTGAAGAAATTGGAGTACAATTCAAGAAGGCAATCAGCCACAGATGAGGATCTGCAGCTTGGAGAGCCCTTCCCTAGTCAACAGAAGCACAGGTGAAAGCAATGGCAGCATTTTTATCTACTCAGAATGTCAGACACCAGCATTAAATACTGAATCTTGACCTGACACTTGAGGTCTCAGAGTCCAGAAAAAGTAATTCCAATTTCTTGCCCTTAGACATAAATAAAAAGGTGGCTGTCCTGGCTTATACTTTACACCTGCTGTCTTATTATCTCTGAAAAAGAACAAGCACTCTTTCAAGCCTATCAGTCTCCCATGACCCACACTCACTAAAGATCTAATTTCTTGGCTTCACAGAATACACTTTTATTAATTTAGTAACCTAAGAATCTGGGAAATGCCTTCTGCTTGAGTAGCATCATTTAATCTAGCCAAAAAAGGTGACAGGGAATTAGCAGACAGGTTTCTTTTCAGCAGCCAGGCCTGCACTGCTCTGTGTAAGGCTGTCAGTGTATCTCACCTGCACATCCTGCCCAGCCCTGCACTGGAGAAAGACAGCATGTCCAAAGGCTCAGTGCTGGAACGCTGAGCAATTTAAATTATTCTGGGTGAGGCTGTTTTTCAAAAATGTCACAGACAGCCCAGACAAGCACAATGCCTGGGACGAGAACTCGAAACCATCAGCAATGTGGAGAAGGTCAAAAGCAAACAAGTTTATGAATGTTCCTACTATAAAGCTCCTCTTTTATGAGCTTCTAAACAAATGGCTTGTTTTCCTCTGCCGAGAATCATGGAAAAGAACAAACTACTTCAGTGTTTCGGCTGGAAACATCAGCCTCCTATCTGCTGTCAGACGCAGCAGATGGAGGGGTGGGCCACGGGCACTAGGAAGGACTTCAGAGGCTTTGAATTAGAGGCTTACAGCTACTCTCAGGAGAGAAGGAAACAGGATCAGATCAACAGTGGGTTTGGTATTTTGGGAATAGCCTAAAAGGGGCACAGGGCTTCCCACAACACTTGAAGCAGCTTAACAGCACTTCAGAGCAGTAGACATGTGACTAGCACCATCTGCAGAGCTGCCTTGGGTTTTGGGCAGGACTTTCTACTGAAAGAATGGGAGACTGAAAACCTGCAGCAATCCTTGAGACTCCTAGTCCATGAGCTGCCCTGCTTGTTCAGGTCCTGGAGTTAAAGATTATGGAGTGGGATCCAGCTGGATCTCCAACCCCAGAATCTCACCAACAGCATACAGTTTCTCTCCATCCCACTGCCATGGTGGTCCCTGTCCCTCCAGAGAACAGATCGCTACTTGCACACAGAAATGGCCCCCCAGATTCTTGCAAGACAAGCCTTCTCAGACCCAAAGAAGAGCAGCTGTGGCCCAAAGAAGTGTCGCCCAACTCCATGTGTGACTCAACTATCAGACTCATGGGGAGCCAGAACCAAAGCTACATCCAAACCTGCTCCAAGAAGCACAGGTTGCAGGGCAGGCACTCATCCAGCAGTAGCCAGATGAGAGCTGCTACTCAGTCACTGTCAGGCAGCTGGTGCAAATGGGCATTTTTGAAAGGGTTGTAATTTGTGTCAGCATCCTTATTAGAGGTTAAAAACCACTAACCTCCAGTAAACCAGTAACCAGTAAGGTCCCCCCTCTTTCCTGTCAGCTCTGCAAACCACTTCTCATGCTGCCTCAGCTGGTCCCTTGCTGCAGGTGCTGAGAGCTAGGGCCATCACACTTGCTCATCCACACTCATCTCAGAGCAATTTAGAAACTATAGAGTGAAGGTTTCAAAACTCTAATTTTCAGCCCTCAGAAAGTGTTTCTATTTGGTATATGTTACCAAAGAAGGGAGCAGAAGCCTCTTCTATCAGATACTTTCTGCAGATCCCATACAGGCAAGTCAGTAACCTGCAGGGTCTGGAGCCCTGCTGCTTGCAGACCACAGTAGACATTTCCTATTTTTTCTGCTGATAAGCTAAATATATAATGATTAAAGGCATTTCAGTTCTTTTTTACAGTGTACTTAGGAGCAATATATGGTCACTTGCTTAAAGGAAGATAAATTAGACTACAAGAAAAAGAAACCTGGAAAGAGGTACACAGAGAGAGGTAAAAGAAATCTGAGAATGTCTGAAATAAGAAAGTGCAATAACTCTCCTCTGCTTCCCCCATCTTAGCTGCAGGAGAATAAAGCTCTGGGCAGTAACCAATGACTCCAACAGTGATTTTATTTATGATCCCTTTAAACCTCTGTGCCCACTCCAAGGAAACAGAAGAGAACACATCCCACCTTCCAGACTAAGCCCAGGCTGCTGAGCTAAGCCATTTTTGAGCATGGAGATTTATGAGCTGGTATCAACCACAACCAAAAGAAAACTAAACCCATAATATTAAAGTGCTGGACAGTCTGATGGTAGATATGCCAGACAGATGCTCTTGAAGGAAGGACAGCAATTCTGATAAGTCAGTAGTCCCTGAAAAGGAACACTGAATTTAAGCAGATGCCCAGTTATCTTTGAGGTGGGACCAGGTGAATTCTGCGGTTTCTGATGCTTTTTACCCAATAACTAAAATTTTAAATTGCCATCACAGTAACAACAGAGCTTTCACGCTTGATGTACAGGCAATAATGCTTCTAAGTCTCCTGTGGTACCGCTGTAGAAAATATTTGACATAGATGAGCTGCTTTGATGCCTGACTCCCAAACAGCCAGAGAATTAATCCAGTTCAAGATCAACAGCTCCTTTGTCTATGAATCAGACAAAGGCATTCCATCTCCCAAATCCAGCTGTTCCCCACTGAGGATCCACATAGCTGCACAGTGCATGTCAAGGGTAGTACCACAGCTCCAGCATCAAACCATGTTCAGAGTTTTGAACAATTCATTTCTCTCCATCTGCTATACAAACTCCACTTACAGACTGAAAACCAGCCCAGACACTCATCTGCTCAGCAGTTCTGATGTGACTTGCAGCACTCTGTCCTTGTACCCTTGTGTCACCCACTGCCCTGCAGCACCAGGGAGGGAAATGCAAGGAATTGGAGAGGAGCTGGACCCTCCCAACAGCAAAACTTCTCTGCCAGCAGAACAACCAACCTGATTTTGCGGCCCATGAAGAAGGAAGCTGAAGAGCTACTTTGACCTATCCTGCCTTTATTTTATGCCTCAAACCTCTGCTGGGTCTGCCATGGCTGCACTCCTCACTGTCCTTTTATTCCAGCTTTACAAGCCCTCATTCCCAGCAGGGGTCTGGACAATGCTAACACGTTCAAAAACAACCTGATAGCAACTAGAACCTAGGCTGGGGGAAAATATATATGTGTATAAGAACCAGGCAGATGTGCCTGGTAACTTGGCAACAAAGAATAAAATCAGTGCAAGAGCAAAAGGTGAGGTGTAATTTAATACCATGTTGCCCTTTACCAGTTGACATCTCTTTCAGAGCTTGGCTTTCACTGTCCTTTGTGATCGATTTACCTCATTTTCTTGACTGAATCATCCATTTGCAAACTCCACAGATGATTTGTTTCAAACTCTCAGGTAATACATTTAACAAATAGGCAGGCCACTTCTAGACTCTGTCAGGTACCAAGACAGCTTCTGGAGCATCCCAAAGGCACTGGGCAGGCAGGACAGCCCCAGCTTGCATCAAAACCAAGCTGCCATGTGGTGGAGGCCTTACTTTGTATTTCTACACAGTCAATGTACCCAGAACAACCTCCAATACAGTTAATTTTCTCTCGGAGAATACTTTTGAATTACAAATGAGCATTGTAACACAATTCTAGGTTCTTCTTACACTCTGGACAGAACCAGCACAGGCTTGGCAGGAGGAAAGGAGACCTGACTGAAAAAACATTAATTGCAGGAATTAATTAACACAGGAATCCTGGTCCAGCTGTCCTGATCTCAGGACCATGCAGACCCCAAAATTCATGGGCTTTCACAGCACTTTCATGGTGAAAGAACGGACCTCAGCTCTGTTACAGCCATGTTCAGAGGTAGCTTTGAGCTCAGAGGATGAGCAGGAATCTGTGAAAGCTCTTTTTGGGCTGAGACGCCTGAGTTTTGCCAGCCAGGAGCTAGCTGCATGTCCTGGGGTATGGGAGAGGGCTAAGCAAATCCCTCTGCCCAGCAGCATCCCAGCCTGCTGCTCCAGGGCGCGTGACACAGCAGGGAAAAGAACGTCTGTATCACCTGACTTAACTGGGGGAGCTGCTTCACTGTAGGGCTGCCTCTCTCATCTTTTCCTCCTTCACTAAGAACTGGGTCATTCCCAATTTGACATGGTAGGAAAACAGCATCAGCCTCAGCTGATTTGACTCAGCTCCCACGAGTCAGTAAGAAATCAAAGCCTCAGCAAGTAGAAGAGCTGCTATTCATTCAGTTAGGTTGAGGGCCATTTAGCCTCTTCTGGAAACCCGGAGACACTGCTTTACAAGAAAGTGCATGTTTATCTAAGCTACCTTCCTCACCTGTCACTTCTGCCATCCTGGCACTTCTCTGAAAGCCTCAGAGATTAAGATAATCTCCTTCATGTCTCAGTCCTGCACACTTTTGAATGCTGTTATCTGGTGCTAAATAGCTGGTACAGCCTACCCTTGAACTAGCTGCACTTCAGTTTGGTTTAATATGTTTTTCTTGTGTTGCCTGTGACTATTGTTTTTTTCCTCTTTAACATTAATATCATGCTTTAGAATGAATCACAAAGCCTCCTTCTGCTCTTCACGTTTGTAATAAATTCAATGTTACTTTTCAAATAATTTCTGAAAGGTGAAAGTCAAACACAGAAACTAATTTGTGCTGAAGTCATGCACTAGCTAGACTGATGAGAGCAGTCGCAAACCCTCCTGCAGAGCAGACACGACCCTTCCTTACAGAGCATTAAAAGTGTAGCCTGAGCTCAGGTTGTGCTCATCGGGTGACTTCCCCCTGCATCTCCCAGGGCTTGGCTCAGCAGAATGGTGTTAGCAAGAGCATGGAAGCACAGGCAGTCCTCAGCCCCAGCCTCTTTTATGGTCCTGCTGCTTCCCCAGTTAGTGCTCATTTCAAACTGCACATTTAGTTTGTGTCTTTATTGAATTTCATCTCACTGATTGCAAATTGCTGCTGAGGCTGTTGTGCTCACTTACAATTTCAGTGCTGGCACTAAAGCACTCATAAGTCCTGCCTGCTTAGTCCCCTCAAAATTACTGCCAGGTTTCAGTGCCAGCCCAGTCCTCAAAGCACCCCTGCACATTCTGCTGATAACTTCCATTGTGCCACATCCTGCTCTCCTGCCTTGTAGCTTGCTTATGGACTAGTGCCAATTCTGTTCCTGAAGTGAACCTGATCTACCAGGCCTGTTACCCTCAAGAGCAGATTAGATCAGTTTTATGTGATACAGCCTTACTAAAGCTTTACTAGACTACCTGCTCCTTGATCTCCCAGTGCTTACAAATAGAATAGTCAATGATTTTTCCCAGGATCTTTCTGGATGGAATATTTAGGCTGGCTAATCTCTTTTGCAGTGTCAGAGTCCTTAACACTGGAGTCTTTCCTTCACTCTTCTGACACTTTCGTACTCTGCCACCCCATCACAAATACCTGATGAAGAACAGGGAGGCTGTTCCACTGTGAGACTCACCCACACCAGTCCATTAAATGTCTCATGACATATCTCCCAATGCTGTGCTACCTGAATACAATCTCAGTTGTGCCAGCCCCTCTGTGCTGTCTCTACTGTGACCCACAGTGCAGCCCTTGATATCGGGCTGAAACTACATCCTCATAGACTATGACAAAGCTCCACCTGTCCACATGTTGGCAGGGTTCTGGCTATGCCCTGTCAGGGAGAGTCAGCACTGGAGGCTGGGGCACAGACAAAGGGAGGCAGTTGCACAAGAAAAAGCAGCATCAAGTCTGACAAGAGAGGCAGTCACTGCTCTCTGCCACCTGCAACCCCATGGCAGGCCAGCAAAACTTTTCATAAGGCTGATATTGAACTGTCACAGTTTGGAGACTGGCATTTAAAATGAACCAGCACAGATTTAAGGTTGTTATAAAATGCCAATGAACAAAGATCAAGGTTCAGGAACTGCTGTCATTGTACAGAAGGACGGGGCAGACAGCTGGAGGCTCTCAATAGCCAAAGCATCAAAGGTCCAAACTTGCATATTCAAACCAAAATGAGGAACCATTCTTAGCAGTGGCCGGTAACAAAGAGCAGAGGGGCAGCTTTATAAACTCTTGTAGATTCTCCTGATGGACTCTGTGCCCCAGTAGGTTTTTATGCAAAACCTAAGAGTTAAATCAACAAACAGAATGTTTTGAGATGCTGTTCAAGTAACGTTTTCATTCACACAGGTCCACGAAGCAGAGAAAGGCAAACTTTGTTCCTTTATGGACTTTAGGTTTTGCAGCAGAAGAAAATCAACAGTTTTACAAGAAAACAACCACTTATGTGGTTAAATACTATTTCAGAGCCATTTTAAGAAAGCTCCTGCCCACTTCAGCCTATTTAAAGGTCCTTCTAGGTGATGGCAAAGAGACTTGCACTCATTTAGTGTATCTACACCCCAGCAATTGCCCTTGCCATGTTTCAGAGAGCCTGGAAAGGCTTTGTCCCAGTCTTGCAGAGCTACTAATGGCCCCATAAGGCATGGATACACCCCATGGGCTACTGCAGAAGGGTAGGAGGAAAGACTCGGATGCAGCAGAGACATCTGTAATCTTGTTCAGTGTCTTGATACTTTTAGGAAAAAACATCAACTGATGCTGAGCAGTCTGCTGGCACCCCTGATTCATGCTCTACAAGGAGAGGTAGGATTAAGCTCAAAATATCCAGTGAAATATTTGCAAACCTGAATGGTTTAACAAGCCTATTATGTGAAAAATCGTTCATGCTTTTAAAGATAGAAATTGGCTTTTGCTTCCAGTCAGTGCTAAATAGCCAGCAAGCTTCTGAAAATTGCTCTGTGTACACACACATTAAGC